>SJYC01146548.1:0-14995 GCA_006408675.1 Madoqua kirkii | reverse complement strand
AGGGCGGGGGTCCACCTGCGCGCGGAGGGACGCGGCGGGGATGAGGTGCAGGGATGCGGGGCAGGACCAGGTAGGGGTGTGGCTAGAGGCGGACTCGCCCGGGAGGTGGGGTCGCGTGGGGGTGTGGCTCGGGGGTGGAGCTAATAGGCGCGAGCTCGGGCCAGGTGGGCGCACACCTGGGGTAGAGTCCGGAGGACGGTGAGCCTCAGGGTGGACCCAGGTTTTAGCGTGGGCCTGCAGACTCGTGGCCGTGCGCGCTCTCTCTGCCGGGGGCAGAGCCACGGTTGGGAGCTGTAAGGTGCGCTCTGTGGAGCAGGAGCTGAAGGTTGGAGGCGGGGGCCTAAGCTTGGGGGCGGAGTCTGCCTGGAGGGTAGAAGATTGGAGCGCTCTGGTGCCAATGGTGGTGACTGCCAGGTCAGGGCAGAGAAGAGAGGACCCCCGTTCCTGACCCAGGGAAAGAAACCAGAGGTCCAGGAAGGAACGTGAACAAGGAGCTGATCTGCACGGCGCTAGTCCCGTGTGACCCGCTTTGGCTGTCTCTGGTTCAGTTCAGTTCAGTTCGTGTCCAGCTCTTTGCGACCCCATGGACTGCAGCACGCCTGACCTCCCTGTCCATCACCAACTCCCAGAGTTTACTCAAACTTATGCCATCCAACCATCTCATCCTCTGTTGCCCCCTTCTCTTCCCGCCTTCAATCTTTCCCAGCATCAGGGTCTTTTCCAGTGAGTCAGTTCTTTGCATCAGGTGGTCAAAGTATTGGAGTTTCAGCTTCAACATCTGTCCTTCCAATGAATATTCAGCTTAGTGGTAAAAGCAGAGACACTCTGGGTTCAGGTTCCAGCCCTTCCACTTACCGGCTTGAGCATTGGCTGAGCCTCAGTTTTGTTTTGTTTTTACCCTGTTTAGGCTTCTTACCTCATTCAGCTGTTGAGAATTACTTGTAAAGCAATTTGATCAGTGTAATGTAAGTTAAGAAACAAAATGCAAAGCTGTGCCCGGTTACCTCGGCGACTACCGTCCAGAGTAAGAGGCAGAGGAGAGAGCAAGTTCCCTTCCCCACCCCGCCCCACCTCCCCCGCAGGGCCTGGCCACGCCCCCCGCAGGGCCTGGGACCCCGCCCCCTCCCAGGCTGCAGGTCCCCAGGCAGTGACGCCTTTGCCTCCACCCACAGGAGGAGGACTGCCCAGCCTCCAGGTGCCCAGCCCGGCTGGCGGGGCCTCACCTTTACCCCGGGGCAGGCTACAGAGCTGGAGACGCGGGTCTGCGTAAGAGGATTAGCTCAAGCCGCCCGAGTGCTGCCCTGGGCTGAGGCGAACTGACCGCCTTTGAGAAAGAGGCTTGAGGAGGACCCCACCTTTGCGAGGGGCAGACAGCGAGTGGGCGGGGTGGACGTGGGCCTGGGCTGTCTTCTGTGAGGGAGGGCTCCAGGGGCCCCGCATCGGGTGGGCACTGGATTAAGTCACAGCCTTTCTCAGACAGCAGAGCCCGCAGCCTAGGTATCTGGGTCCCAGACCCACCTCTGCTTTGGTTTCATCACGTGGAGATGGGCCTGGTGGCAGTGCCCGCCTCCTGGGGCGGATTGAGTGAGAGCAAAGGTAGAGAACCCCGGCCTGACTTGAGCTTTCTGGGCAGGTTGTCTGAAAAAGGCAAGGAGGGGAGGGAGGGAGGGAAGAAAAGCAAGCAGGAAGCAGGCTCTAAGAGACCCTTTTTTAAAAGGGGGAAACTGGCGTTTCTGGGGCATTCTCTGCACATGCTTGGGGTCACAGCTCTGCGTCTCCTGTGGTCCTTACAACAACCACACGGCAGGCCGTGAGGCTCCAAGGCTCAGCGGTGGAGTGGTTTGCCTGCCTCTGCACCCAGCAAGCTAGTGGCAGAGCCAGTACCTACATAGCCCTCTGCACGGGTGGAGCTGACTGCTGTGTGGGCTCGCGGGAAGGGGCTCACCGGGGTCACCTAGGGGGGCATCGGTGGGTGGCTCCCAGGCTTCCCCAAGGGAGGGGGGCCTTACGAAACCCCTGCTCCACCTTCACAGCGGGTCATCCGGAGCCGCAGCCAGTCCATGGACGCCATGGGGCTGAGCAACAAGAAGCCCCACACCGTGTCCACCAGCCACAGCGGGAGCTTCACGCCCAACAACCCCGACCTGGCCAAGGCGGCTGGAATAGTGAGTGCCCTCCCCTGCCTGCCCCACCCCCAACCCTCCTGTCCCAGGGCCCATCCTGGACTCTAGGCTAGGTCTCGCCTCTGCTGTCCAGGGAGTCAGGGGCCTGGGCTGTGACCCTGAGACCCTGCCCTCCCCTGCCCGCCTCGCCCCCAGCCCTCCTGACCCAGGCCCCATCCCGGACTCTAGGCTAGGTCTCGCCTCTGCTGTCCAGGGGGTCAGGCGCCCGGGCTGTGACCCTGAGACCCTGCAGTCCCCTCTCCAGCCCCTTGGCGCCCCCCGCCCTCCTCCAGGCCCCTTATTCAACCTGGGCTTTCTGCAGCGTGTCGGCCCTCTGTCACGCTCCTCGGGAACACCTCCTGTCTTGTACGCTGGGAGTGGGGCTGCTGTGGGACACCTCTGGCCAAGCCTTGAGTTTCTGGGAACACCTACTGTGTGTCAGGCTGTGGGCGCACTGTGTGTTGGACCTGGGTCTCTGCGTGAGCACCTGCTGTGTGTCTGGCTCTGAGATGCTGCTGGGTGCCACTGTGTGTCCAGACCTGGGCTGCTGTGCACGCTGTGTATGGGGGCCCGGTTGCTGTGTGGACTTGCGCCGTGCGAGCCTCTCCTGGGGGCCCGGCCCTGCGTGTCTGCAAGCCCCTGTTGTGTGTCAGACCCTGGGCTCCTCTGTGGACCTACCTCTGCAAGTGTCTGCCATGTGCCCAGGCCCTGAGCTGCTGTGTGAGAACCTACTGTGTATCGGGAAACAGCCTGCTGTGATAAGCCCTGGATTTCAGTGAATGCCCATTACGTATCGGGGGAGCGAGCTGTGTGAGCGCCCGCTTTGTGCTCACAGAGCCTTTGTGGTTGTGGCTGCCTACTGTGTGTTAGGAACTGGGCTTCTGTGTGAACCTCTCCTGAGTGATTACTTCCTGTCTGCCAGGCTCTGTGGGACTCTGCCACTAACACACAGAGGGGGTGCTGGGCACAGGATGAAAAAGGCCTTTAGCGGTGGGCCTGTCCGCTTTCCACTGCCCAGCAGCCAACCCCGAGCTCTGCACCTGCTGCTTTGCTGTCCCTTCCCTATCCGTCTTTTCTTCTATCACCATCCTTCCACCCACCCATCCGTCCACCCTTCCATCCTCCTATCCATCAGTTGTTGACTGTCAGCTGCATGCCAAGCAAGCCCTGTGCTCGGTGCTGTGAGGCTGTGTCCTGTGGCAGGAGGGACCCCCCACCCCCACCCCGGCCCTGGGGTCTGGCCTGGCCTGGGGAGCAAGGCGAGTCTTCTGTTTCCCAGCCGTCACCAAGCCCACTGCCACGGGAGCCGCAGCCCGCCCTCCTCCAAGCCCAATGCCCCGGCCACTCTCTTCCTCCCCCAAGCAGGCCCAGCCTCCCACGGGTGGCTGCAGAGGGGGCCCCGGGGGCAGGGCCAGGCCAGCGGCGCCCGCCACGGCAGTAACCAGACCCATTTCTGTTTCTGTCTTTGCACACCTCTCCCGTCTTCACGTGGCCTCCTTTTCCTTCCCTTTCTCTCTCCCCTCCTCCTGCCACCCCCAACTTGCCTGCACTGTGCACCCTCTCCTCCTGCACCTTCTTTTCGCCCTCTCCTCCGCTTCACACCATCTCCCCCCTTGCTTTCCCTTCGTGCCTCCCTCTCTGTCTCTTCTTGTCCATCTCACCCCTGGGGCCGTCTCTGTCTGTGTTTCACCCTGCGCCCCTTCTCGTGTGACCGTCTGTCAATCTCTCACCTCTCTTCTCTGTGTCTCCTCCACCTCTTCTCGGCTTCCTTCCCCGGCCATGTCTCTCTGAACCCCTTGCCCAATTCTTCTTCTCTGTCCTTGTCTCTGTCTGTTCCTCCTCTCCCTGTCTCACTTCACTATCTTCCTGTCCTGCCGTCCCTGTCTCTCTGACTCTCTGTCTCTCTCTGCCCCTGCCTTCTGCCGCTTGCCAGTCATTGCTTATTCCCGGGAAAAGTGCCAGTAGATTCGGACGCCGAGGCAGTGCCATAGGCATAGGAACCGTGGAAGAGGTTGTCGTCCGCGGGGCCACCGGCTCTGGAGGCTGTCTGCACGCGCTGTTCTCTGCTCGCTCTCAGGACGGAGGCCATATTGGAGATGTGTATAAGAGACAGGGTCTCGCCTCTGCTGTCCAGGGGGTCAGGCGCCCGGGCTGTGACCCTGAGACCCTGCAGTCCCCTCTCCAGCCCCTTGGCGCCCCCCGCCCTCCTCCAGGCCCCTTATTCAACCTGGGCTTTCTGCAGCGTGTCGGCCCTCTGTCACGCTCCTCGGGAACACCTCCTGTCTTGTACGCTGGGAGTGGGGCCTGTCTCTTAACCACCTCCACCAGCGGCTCTGGCCCTGCCCTGGCCCCCGGGACTCAGGCCCAGACCCCGCCGGGATCTGGCACCTGAAGACCCCACACCCAGCTGCACGTCCCCCAATATCGCCGGGCCTGCATGGAGCGCCTTGCCCTCCTCTGCCCCCTCCCCAGTCCCGACTGTGACTGGCCTGGGGGCTCTTGCCCCTCCGTCCCTTCCTGGGGACCCCCCCCATCCCGCCTGCCTGCCCCAGAGAAGCCGGTGGGGATGGGGCCTGCTTCTGGCGCCTGGGATGACCCGCAGTCGTGTGTGGAAGCTTAAGCGGGCATCTTTCACCTGCCGAGCTGGAGCCAGGCCCTGCCCTGGCCCCCGGGACTCAGGCCCAGACCCCGCCGGGATCTGGCACCTGAAGACCCCACACCCAGCTGCACGTCCCCCAATATCGCCGGGCCTGCATGGAGCGCCTTGCCAGCCTCTGCCCCCTCCCCAGTCCCGACTGTGACTGGCCTGGGGGCTCTTGCCCCTCCGTCCCTTCCTGGGGACCCCCCCCATCCCGCCTGCCTGCCCCAGAGAAGCCGGTGGGGATGGGGCCTGCTTCTGGCGCCTGGGATGACCCGCAGTCGTGTGTGGAAGCTTAAGCGGGCATCTTTCACCTGCCGAGCTGGAGCCTCCCCCACAGGGCTGGAGGGGGCCGGTGCCTGGGTGGCTGCGCCTGCTTTCTGCCCGCTGCCCTCCGCTGTAGGTCCTGTAACGCCCGGGGGGGCTGCTCTGAGGACCTGGCCTTCCTCCCCACCCCAGCCCAGAGCGGCTGTCCAGCCCCCCGCTCAGGCCTCTGCCCCCTTTACCTAAGATCCTGGGTCCAGAGATGCTGTGTGACCTCAGGGGGCCCCTTTGCCGTCTCTGGGCCTGTTTTCCTTTATCTGTAAACTAGGTTGGCTCTCTTGGGCAATGGACAGTCCTCTGCTTCGGGGCCTGGGCAGCAGGGCCCCAGGGTGGCCTGTGGGGTGGGGTGGGGTCCCTGGAGCTCTGAGAGCAGGTGAGCACTGAGCTGAGGCCTCTCCCCACAGTCGCTGATCGTCCCTGGCAAGAGCCCCACGAGGAAGAAGTCAGGTCCGTTTGGCTCTCGCCGCAGCAGCGCTATTGGCATCGAGAACATCCAGGAGGTGCAGGAGAAGAGGTGGGTGGAGCAGCAGGGCGGGATGGTGTCCTGCGTCTCCTCTGGGTCCTTCTCCCCACCCCGCACCCCTGCGCTGACCCCCATTCAGCGGCGAAGGGGAGCAGACAGCGGAGCTCCCAGCTTCTCCCCTCCTGTCCCCACCGGTGACACCCGCACCCTCGAGGACCTGCTGTGCACCAGCTCATCATCTCAGTGAGCCGCCGCCACCCGGTCCCAGTTCTGCTGGTCCCGGGAGCCATGGTCAGGGAGGGCCTGGCCCAGGTCGCGCAGCTGGTAAGGGGCGGAGCTGGGGTCTGCGGAGCTCTGTAAGTGCGTCAGTGTGGGTGGGGTGTGGACTGCACCCACTGCATGAGCAGCAGGGGCCCTCAGGGAAGCAGAGGGTAGTGAATCTGGTCTTCACCACGCTGCGGCTGTGTGATCTCGGGGAAGTCACTGAACCTCTCTGAGCCCCACTGTCTGAATCTGAAAAAAAAATCACAGGGATAAGGACACAACCAGCAGCACGGGGCTGGCTGTGGGGGTGTGTGCCGTGCATGCGAAGCCGGGCGCAGGCTCAGGGGAGAAGGCTGAGGTCTCAGGAGTGAGCTGGCCCTCCCTTCACAGGCAGGAGAGCCCAGATCCCATGAATCCAGGGTTCACGTCTTGGCTTTGTCACGTCCTGGCTGCGCGTCCCTGGGCAGGTCTCTTCCTGTCTCTGCGCTCCGTCTGCTTATCCATGACGGGGGACACATATACCCCCATCCGTGGGGGATGTCCTGTCTCTTTCTTTCTGTTTTTTTTGGCCTCTCTGCGGCGTGTGGGATCTTAGTTCTGAGATCAGAGATTGAACCTGAGTCCGTGGCACTGAAAGTGCCAAGGCCTAACCCCTGGGCCGCTGGGGAATTCCCAAGGACGTTCTGTGTAGGTGCTCCCGCGGTGCCTGCTCCCCGCTGGCCAGCCCAGGGGCCGCGGGGACCGCTCTGGGGCTGGCGCCTGAGGATGCGGGGTGTGGGTACGAGGCAGGAGCGCCCAGGACCTCCTCTTCCCACCTGGGGCTCCTTCTACCCTTGAGGCCAGGCCTGGTGCTGAATCCCCCCCGCTGCCCCCATGTGCCCCGCAGGGAGAGCCCCCCGGCCGGCCAGAAGACCCCAGACAGCGGGCACGTCTCCCAGGAGCCAAAGTCGGAGAACTCATCCACTCAGAGCTCCCCAGAGATGCCCACGACCAAAAACAGGTTGGGGCTCGGGGCATGCTGAGCTGGGGGGCTTGGATGTGGCGGGCCCATTCTTTCTTCCCCCTGTCTGGACCCGGGGCTGCCCGGGAATGTGGACACGGCCACCCCAGGGCAGCAGGGGAGCCTGGGCATTCTCCTGGGCCCTCCTCTGACACACACCCGCTGAGCGCTTTGTGCATGCCACGCTCTGCAAGACCGCAGTCAGCTGGACATACAGGCCCCTGCCTCGCAGAGCTGACAGTGCAGAGTCACAGAATCTAGTAAGCTACTTCCAGGTGCCGATGACAGAAGGAAAATAAAGCAGAGGTCGCAATGAAGAATGGCTGGGGGGGGAAGGAGGTTAGCTGGGGGCTCGGGGAAGACGTCTCCCGAGGGGTGAGGTTGGAATTGGGAGCTGAGTGAGGAGTTGGCCCTGTTAGGACGACTGTGGTGGCAGGGCAGAGGGAGGAGGTCTCCAGGTAAGAAGCACAGCATGTGCAAAGGCCCTGAGGCACGCTTGCAGGCTTGGCAGAAGGGCGGTGTTGCTGGAGCTCAGTGAGTGAGGCTGGGCCCGCGGTCGTTGGCAGTGGATGGGAGGAAGCTGAAGAGGTGGGCAGGGGCTGGGGCATGGCTCTGAGGGCCATGTGAGAACACTGAATTTTTTAAAATTATATTTATTTCTGGCTGTGCTGGGTCCTCACTGCCGCGCAGGCTTGTCTGTAGCTGTGGAGAGTGGGGGCTGCTCTCCAGCTGTGGGGCACAGGCTTCTCGTCCTCGTGGAGCCGGGGCCGTTGGGGCATCAGTACTTCCGGCTCGCAGGCTCGGTGTTCGGGGCGCGCGGGCTCGGTGTTTCCGGCGCGTGGGCTCAGTGGTTGCGCCTCGTGGTGCTCCAGCTTAGTTTGCCGACAGCACGTGGGATCTTCCCAGATCAGGGATCAAACCTGTATCTTCTCTGCATCGGCAGGCGGATCCTTTCCCGCAGAGCCCCAGGGAAGCCCGAGAGCTATCCTAAGTGTAGCAAGGAGCCTTTGGAGGGTTTTGTTGAGAGGAGTGATGCTTTCACGAGCTGACCGTGGTCTCCGGGTGAGGATAGGCCCAGGAGTGGGAGCAGAGAGCCCAGCCCGGAGGCCGCCCTCCATCCGCTGCTTGCCAGCTGAGCCCCGGGGGCGAGAGGGCTGGGGGGAGGACCCTCCCTGGGCTGAAGAGTCAGGCAGGCGAGCAGGGAAGCAGGAAAACGCAACCAGGACAGGACACTGAGCCGAGCAGAGAGAGACCCCCCCCACGAGGAGGAATCATGGAGGGCCTCCTTGAGGAGGTGTCCCCCGCCCACACCACCCCTGACTGGTGTTTGAAAAGTGAGTTTACTTTTTAGGACTTGAGGGAAGGAGTGGGACTCCAGGCTGCAGACTCAGATTGGCCCGCAGTGGATTTTCCTCCAGAAAGGGGGGAGGAAGGAACAAGTGGGTAGAGTTTCTCTCTGAGCAGAAGCTGGAAGGCAGGAACTCCTGTGCAGTGTTGCGTGAGCTCCTGCGGCTGCATTGGAGACGTTGGAATAATCAATGTGATCCAGTGGTGATCGTGGGGAAAAAACCCCTTGGACATGGAATGAAAGTGGGAGAGAGTTAAGGGAGGAGACTGTGGATGTGCAAGGCCTGGGTCCCACCTGCTCTCCCACCTGGGGCTGGGTGACCTCAGGCTGGGTGCCCACCCTCTCTGTGCCTGGGTGTCTGCTCATTTGTGACATGGGTCTGACAGTGATAGCAATGAGATAGCTGGGCTCAACACACTTAGATGAGTGCCTGGCAGAGTCAGTCTGTACTCGCTGATGGTGCCAATGGTGTAACCATTAACCAATGGTGTATAAATAAATAGTTTGAATTGAACATACAGCCAAGAGAGCTGGGCTTCATCAGGGGCAATGGGGAGGAGAAGGACTGGGGCCCAACAGGATCTCTGTGTTAGGAAGGACCGTGGCATCGGGGAGGCTCAGGGGCCTCAAGAGCTATGGGGTGCCACGGAGGAGCTTGGCTGGCTGCAGGCTGGGCCTGCCTGGGTGGGGAGGGCAGGGACCGGGGGTGTCGGCTCAGGAGGTGCCCAGCGCGGATGCTGGCTGACGGGACGTGTTCCACGGCAGAGCAGAGACAGTGGCCCAGAGAGCAGAAGTGCTGAAGGACTTCTCCCGCTCCTCGTCCAGCGCCAGCAGCTTCGCCAGCGTCGTGGAGGAAGCAGAGGGCGTGGATGCGGATGACGCAGGCCTGGTGAGAGGCCCAGGAAGGAGAGGTGCCCCGGCAGCGTGAAAGGGGTGTTCTCTCATCCCTGGAGATGATGCTCCAGGGTGAAGCGTGAGCCCGGCTGTGGCTGAGTTGTGATCAGGAGACCCAGCCCAGAGGAGTAGGGCAGACTGACCTTCCCTTACTCTGAAGCCTCTCATGGCTCCCCAGTTCCCCACGCAGCCCAACCTGTGAGCCCACTGAAGGCCTCGCCCCTCCCTCCCAGCCTCGTCCCTTACCCCTTCGGCCAGTCTGCCCTCCTCCAGCCAGTCCCCTGAACTAGTCAGGCTTACTCCACTACCCCTGGGCCTTTGCACATGCCATCTCCACTGTCTGGAACACTGCCTGCTCCCTCCTTCCCCCTTTGTCCAGCTGGCTCTATTCTTCCTTCTCAGCTCAGCCTCACAGCATCTCCGGAAAGCCTGACTTTGCAGTCCCAGGGTAGGTTAGGAGCCTCTTGTACACTCTCACTGGAGAAGACAATGGCACCCCACTCCAGTACTGTTGCCTGGCAAATCCCATGGATGGAGGAGCCTGGTGGGCTGCAGTCCATGGGGTCGCTAAGAGTCGGACATGACTAAGTGACTTCACCTTTCACTTTTCACTTTCATGCATTGGAGAAGGGAAATGGCAACCCACTCCAGTGTTTTTGCCTGGAGAATTCCAGGGATGGGGAAGCCTGGTGGGCTGCCGTCTATGTGTTTGCACAGAGTCGGACACTACTGAAGTGACTTAGCAGCAGCAGCAGCAGCAGCAGCACACTCTCACGGACCCTGGGCTCTGTCCTTGGCACGCTCCATCATGCTTCATTCGACAACCCTTCAGTTCCCTGCCAGGCTCCATGTCCGATGCTGAGCGTGCAGACCACCAAGCCCCCACCCTTGGAGCCTGGGATCTGGAACTATGCTAGTCTCTTTCCAGCCTGTCTCTCCTCTTAACTTGGAGCTCTTGGAGGGCCAGGACCCTACTCGAGTTCTCTCGGGGGCTTGGCTTACGAGAGTCTCAGTGTTTGAACGCACGGATGAGTGAATGTGTGTGTGCATATCTGTGTGCATATCTGTGTCCACTTCTGTTCTTGCTCTGCCCTCCTGGGGTCCCCTGGGGCAGACGTGGCTGGGCCCTCACCCTCTTTGTAGAGGGGCCAGGGTCGGGTGGGGGGTTGTGGATTATAGCAGAGGAGGGAGTGAGGAGGGGAGTGGGGAGCCAGCCAGTGCCGTGAGCAAGGACTTAACCTCCCTTCTTCTTTCTTCCCTCATCCACAGGAGAGTGTTTCCTCCTCGGGGACGCCCCACAAGCGGGACTCCTTCATCTATAGCACGTGGCTGGAAGACAGCATCAGTACCACGAGTGGAGGCAGCTCCCCAGGTACCAGCAGGGCCAGCCCCCGCATGGGCACGGCCACCCCTGTGATGGGCGGGGGCCAGGGCTGGGCACGGAGGGCCAAGACCCATTTTCAGGCCCCAGGTGGTGGGTGTGTGATGGGCCTGCCGCTGACGTGGGCTCCGTGGGCTGGTCCTTATCCTACCTATTATGGTAGTTGGTGGCTTGGAGGACTGGTGGCTTCTAGAAGGGCCTTGGAGGTTGATGGGGCTTTAAAGTGGGTAAAGATGGGAGTTAAGGGTGAGTTAAGTCCCCGAGGGAGGGGCTTGCTGGGGTTGGGGGACGCTGGTGCCGACTGCCCATCCATGCCCCCGTCTCCCTGGTGCCTCCCCGCGGCCAGTGAGGTGGCTCCCTCCTGCCTCCCTCCCCAGGCCCCTCTCGGTCACCCCACCTCGACACCGGCAAGCTGGGGGACCCTGCATGTCCCGAGATCAAGATCCAGCTGGAAGCATCTGAACAGCACACGCCCCAGCTGGTACACGCAGCTGCCAGGGGGTGGGTGGGGCTGGGATGGATGGCCTGGATGCTGGCCCTGCGGGGGGCACCCCTGCCCCGGGAGAGGGATCAGCTGTTGGGGAGAGGCCTCAGGTGGCCAGGGGTCCCCAGGGATGGCGCTGGACCAAGACGCGTCCCCCCGGCCCCCCGCCCCCTGCTCAAGCCTGGAGGGGTTGGGCTTGTCCAGCCTGGGCACAGCCGCTGACGCCTGCTCGCCTATGTCTCCCGCCGCCCCCTGTCCTGCTGCCTGTATTGCCGCTGTTCTGACCGCAGGGCTGTTAGCCACGCTGTCACTCTGAAGGTGACTCCGAGCAGGTCAGTCGCAGCCCTCAGCTCCTGTTTGGTTCGGGGGGGGGGGGGGGCAGAGGAAGGCAGGGCTGGGCTGGCTTCTCTTTCTCCATCGCCTCTGCAGGGTGAGAGTTACGAATCTAGGATTGAATTCTCGGCCACTTAAGTTTGCTAGGTGACCCTGGGCCTCAGTTTCCTTATCTGTACAGTGGGGCCAATAAATTCTGCCTCACCTCTGCCCATGAGTTGCTGGGAGAATTTGGTGAGAGCCTGAAAGGGATTTGGGAATTGTTAGGAGAGAGGGGTCTCGGGGGTTCCCCATTGGGTAGAAAGACCCAGAGCCTGCCGTCCCAAGGGCGGGACCCCTCCACTCCGGCTCCCCGCTTCACAGCACATCCATCTCCCTTTACCCTGCAGACGAGGGTGCAGAAGCACGAGGCGAGGGTGCTCCGGCAGATCCAGGCGGACGGGACCTCTGCCCCCGAGGCCAGCACCAGTCTGGGGGCCACCCCTCACCTGCCCAGCCCTCCTCCTGGCCCACGTCTGGGCTGTCTCTGCAGGGCGGAGCTGGCCAGCCCCGGGAGTGGGGAAGCTGCTGGCACCATCCCCACCCCCTGGGCTGGGAGGCTGGCTGGGGCAGGGAGAGGTCAGTTGGAACAGGACTCCAGGCCTGGCTCATCCATCACCCCTGGGTACCCCTCTGGATTCGAGGGAGTGAGCTGGAAAGGAGAACTGAGGCATCTCAGTGCACACAGAGCCTGCCATGGAGGCAGTGGGTAGGAGGAGCCCTGGGCTGGGGTCCTGAGCCCTAGCTTGTGGTTCGGGATCCACTCTGCGATTCTAGGCCCATCACACTCCCTCTCTGAGCGCCTCTGCTCTCAATGGACGAGGTCATTTCAGAGGTCGCTGAAGAGTGGGATTCCGCGCACCTGCCCCAGAGTGGAGGATCCCGGGGGCCTCCTGTCACCCTCTCCTGCTTCTTGGGGCTCCTGGGGCCCCAGGTTGGCTGAGGGACAGGGGGCTGGCTGTGGCCACAGCACATCCTAGACCTGCCAAGGCCCTGCCCACCGCCTCTACATGACAGACAGATGAGTGACCCCTTGTGGGCGTCGGGGGGACCTACCTGGCTCTCCTGCCAGCCCCCGGCTCAACCCCCAGCATCTCCGGCTCCTGGCACTCCAGGCCGAGGGGTCTCAGCTGGCTCACCTCTGCACCACCCCCACCCCGCACGGAGCGGGCAGGCAGGCACAGCTGCTGTGAGCCCACATCCTCGTGTGTGTCTGTCCACACTTTTTAGGCACCACACCAAGGGGCAGCCTTCTGGCCCCAACACCCGTCTCAGAAGCCCCTGTGGCCGCGTGTGTGTGTCAGTAACAGTTGTAATAAATAAATTCTATTTATCGCTATTGTACCCCGAGTTGGACCTGGCTTCATGTGACCCTCTCCCCCCACCTCAGATCAACCGCAGACAGATCTTAGTGCTGCTGTGGTCAAGACCAAGAGCCTGTTCACACCCCCACCCTCATGACCTCCCCACCCTGCCATCCCCACCAAATCAGAGCTCCTGGGTCTGCAGACACCTCCAAGGCCAAGTGATGAGCTCTTTGCCCACCAGCTGTGGTTTTCCTCCCATAGCTCTACCCTTTCCCCACCTTGTTCCCTCTCCCCAGCAGGGGGAACATGGCTTTGAAGTCAGTTCAGTTCAGGCGCTCAGTCGTGTCCGCCTCTCTGCAACCCCAGAGCCTGCAGCACGCCAGGCCTCCCTGTCCATCACCAGCTCCCAGAGCTTGCTCAAACTCATGCCTACCACTGGAGCCCTGCTCCTGGCTGGGGGTGCTGAGAAACTTAGAAACTTCTCTGGCCTGTCTCCACTCCTGTCTCCACTCCACTTCTCCCAGGGGTCGGTCCTGAGGATTCCTTGAGCGGGTGCAGCTGGAGCACCCAGGACAGCGTCGGGCGCCCTGTGGGTGAAGTTCACGTGTGTTCCCTGTGTGGCCACCAGGGGGCGCCAAGGGACCGCTTACCTGCACTGATGGGGGCGGGCAGCCGGCGCTGAACCTGTCTGGCTGCCGGAAGGAGCTCACCGGGTGATAAAGTGGGGATGAGGGCCTGGGAGAGGGTGGGGGTGGGGGAAACGTGGGAGGAGCCCCGGGGTCCAGCCTGGCTGAAGAGGGAATGGGGAAGACACCGTGGTGCCTGAGCACCCCCGGAAAGGTTGAGCATAGTGTGCTTGGGGAGGAAGCCACAGGTGCTAAGGGAGGAGGCCAGAGAGCGCTGCTTGCCGCTGAGAGGGGGAGGTGACGGTGCAGAGGGCAGGGATCAGACCAGAGGCCGCATGGCCTCGGATGCCGGCCGAGGGACTAAGGCTTTATGCCGGGCTCAGTGGGGAGGCCGTGCAGGATGGGACGCCGGGAGCAGGGGCTGGCTGGCGGGGGCCAGCCGGGCAGCGTCGGTCCAGGAGCCCTTTGCCGAGGTGCCGAGGACACGGAGCATGCCCGAGACAGAGGGGAGGTCTGGAAGGTGCTGGGAGATGAGCGTCTGGAGGAAGGGGCTGAGGGAGGAGCTGGAGGCGCTCGGGGGTCCGGGCGAGTGTTGGTAAATGAGGTGGGGGGGTTCTCCTCTGAGATAGGAGTGTAGGAAGAAGGGCAGGTTGGGAGATTTGGGGCTTAGAGGTGGGTCCCTGGGGGGCTCACGATGCCTTGGCCTCACGCCCTCACCACCACCAGCCCCCATGCCCTCTCAGGGATGATGCTGGAGGCACCCTAGGGCCTTCCTGATGGGGCCCTGCTGTGACCCTCAGATGTCTGGGGTGCCCCCAGGTGTGGTGACTCACTCCCCAGCTCCGTCCACCCGGGTTTGGCCGTGGGCCACCCTAGACTCAACAGGTCCCGAGCTAACCCCCCACTCCCCTCCTCTGCCTAACCCCTCTTCTCTAACCTGCCTGCCCCACCCCAGCCCCCGGGCCCTGTCTCCTCCCATCCCACCAAGGGCCAGTAGTCACAGTCCAGCCCCAAGATCAAGAGCTTAGCTCTGAGTTTGTTTACCTCCTATAAGCTCAGTAAGTTTAGGTGCATGGACCTCAGGGTCTTCATGCTGAGAGCCCCACCTTTGGTACCCGGGTGGGAAGATTCAATGAGGTGATGCCTCACAAAGTTCTTGGTGCAGCCCTAGCATGTGGTGGGCTCAAAAAAGATAGTGTGTGTGTTGTGTAGGGGGTTGCACTTAGCCCCAAATGAGGACATCTCCATAACCGACATCACAGGCTGGGGGGCAAGCGCTCTGCATGGGCGATGAGGTGGCTGGCCTGGTACCGGTGTCAGGAATGTACGATGATCAATTGCTTCCCTGAACCCCAGCCTCCAGGTGTTCCCGGGGCTTGATGGTCCTTTCAGAAAAGAACTGGGTGTGTCCCGTTGGGCCCCTTTACTGGGTGCCCACCCCTGGCTCTGGCCCACTGCTGACCTAGCGCAGAAGCTGGGGCCCAGCTGGGCGAGCCGTACCCACTTTGGCCCCCTCGGCCTGCCTGGTTGTGCCCGCGCCCCCGTCGGTGGAAAGGACCGGCTTCTGGGCTGGGTTTCAGCTGGGGCCCCCACCCCACCCCACCCTTCCAGGCCCCAGGGTGGGGCTGGGGGAGGCCAAGGACCAAACCGGCCGCTGTGATCAAAGCGTCCAGTGCTGTTTCTCTTGAGCCGGCGCCAGCTCTGTGCTCACCCTCGGTTTGGAGGTGGGCAG
>SJYC01146547.1:0-83255 GCA_006408675.1 Madoqua kirkii | reverse complement strand
GGGGGCGGGGGGAGGGGGGGGGGCGCCAGGCCCTGGGAAGCCCTGGACTCGGCTTAGAAATGACTCTGGTGCTGCAAATGCCTGGCAGAGATTGCTCCAGACCCAGGAGGTGAGAGGCCCCTGCAGAGGGACTTGGGTGCCTGGCTGACCCGGCAGCCTCATCTCCCCTGCCTCAGAGTGGGGACCTGTCTCCCCAGGCATCAGTCTCCCCACCTGTAAAATGGGGCCAGAGCCCTACCTGTTGCTGTGAAGAGGCTCTCATAGCCTCTAAGGGACCTGGCCTGGACCCTGTGCCCAATAGGAGGGGTCCTCCCCCCATCTCCCAGCCGCTGGGGTGTCCTTGGACGCCCACGGCTCACCCTGGGGCAGCTTTGCCAAAGAGTCAGCCGCAGGCCCAGGCCCGCCCAGCGCCAGGGGACTGCGACCTGGACGTTCTCTGCTGTTCAGGCCACAGGGGGTACTTAACCAGGGACCCTGGAATGTGGAGGTCCCCGCCCTGCCGAGGGGACAGCCAGGGACGGAGCCTCCTGAAATAACCAGATCTGGTTAGCGAGGCTAATTTTAAACGCCACTCTGGCTGCCCAATAGGCCCTTCTGGGAAGCCGTGAATGTCCCTGTGTTTGGCCCCTGGGAGGCAGGGCGAGGGGAGAGAGGGCAGAGGGGCCCAGAGGACCCCCACCCCTGACAGCCGGCGCTGGAGACCCCAGGCTGCATCCCCAAGCTGGCCCATCCAGGGCCCAGAGCCCTGGCCCCAAACTGGGGCTCGGGGACCCAGCCTCTGCCCTGAGCCACTCTGAGGGGACCCTGGTGGGCTCTCCGGACCTCTACCCTCTGCGCTGGGCTCCCTGGACCGGAAGCTCGCTGTCGGCTCTGTCTGAGCCGTCTTCATGGTCTCCTTTTGCTCCCTCGCCCTGCCCGCTTCTCTGGGTCTCTGCCTCTCTGTCTCTGATGCTGGAGTCTCTGCAACGATGACTCTGTTCCCCTCTCTCTGGGTCCCTCATGCAAGAGGCCCTAGCCGCCTTCCTGACAGCCTGTCGGCTGCACTGTGCGTGCCAGGTAGGGGGCAGGTGTCCCCTTGGGAGCTGGGGCTGCAGGTGGGGCCCACCGAGGGGAGGACAGCTGTCCCGGGAGCCAACAGGAGCTGTCACTGGGCAGGCAGGGACTGTGTCCAGGCATGACCTGGGCCATCCCACCTGGCCCGGCCAGGCACGAGCAGAAGGAATGAACTCCAGGGGTAAGGTTGCCAGGTTTAGCAAGTAGAAACCCACAGAGCCCAGGTAAGGTTGCATTTCAGATAAACAAGGGAGGATTTTTAGTTTAAGTATACTCCATGAAATGTTTGGGACACAGACTGAAAATCCTCCCTTGTTTATCTGAAATTCGACTTTGACTGGGCATCCTATATTTTATCTGGCAGCCCTCTCCTGGGAGGCTTTAAGAGGGAGAGGGACATTTTTTTTTAGCAAGGGCAGGTTTTAGAGACCGAGGGCGCCCCCACCCTGCGAGGAAGCGAGGAAGCGGTAGCTATACCTTGGGGAAATCCCGGTCTGATGTGGGAGGCACGACTCCTGGCCGCAGGCAGCTTTCAGCCTTCGGGGCAAAGGGGCGGGGGCAGTCCTCAAGAGCTTGGTGGGTGGACCTCTTCAGGGGAGCCACGGACGTTAGAAGGGAGGGTCTCTCCTGAGCCCCTGAGCCTCACCCAGGGCCTGGCACATAGTAGGGGCTTCATCAGTATTTGTCAAATGAGTGGAAAATTCTCCCAGCCCATGCCCACGGAAATGGAAGGGTGCCTGGCCAGCAGAGGTTGCAACGCTGACCTCCCAGGCTGCTTAGATCCCTCTGGAGGGCCTACTGCCCCCACCCCAGGGGACCCCCAAAGTGAGCTGCAGAGGAGGAGGAGGAAGTGAGGAGAAGGCATGGAGAGGTGATGCCAGCTTTTTGCCTACCCCGCTCTCACCGCAGACCCTAACCCCAACTCAGAGTCCAGCCCGGGCAAGGGTACAGGTCAGGCGTGGGAACTGGGGGAGGGTGACCTCTGGCCCCGGGGACTGGCTGGGACTAAGGCAGAGGGCAGGCCAAAGAGGTGGCTGGCTGCTCAGTGCTCCTTAGAGGGGCATTTGAAAAAGTCGGGGGACTCCTGGGACCAAGAAACTTGAGGACACTTGTTTCTGGGGAGGTAAGATTTGAGCCTTTTCCTTTAGCCCACTAAGCTCAGGGGTCTTCCTGGAGGGGGCAAGTAAGAAGAGGCCCATGGCTCTCCCGCACTTCCCTGACGGCAGAGTCCCTTCAGCGACGTTTTGGCTCATTCATTCATTTTCTCACTTCCTAATCCCCCCTCACTGTTACCATTCACTAGGACGGCCTGGCTCTGTGCCCGGGGAGAAAGGACTGTGGCATCTCACCCAGCCTGGCGGAACATACTTGTCCCAGTGCTGGCCCTGCCGCTGGCTCCCCGTGTGAGCTTGGGCCAGTCACTGACCAGCTGGAACCTCAGTTTCCCCATCTCTACAATGGGGGTAAGGCTAGCAGCTCCCTCCTAGGCCACGGTGAAGGTGTGAGATGAGGCCAGCCTTTGGTGAGAGCTTTAGAAGGGGGAGCTGCCGTGATTACTGTTGTGGTTATCAGTAGCATTTTGAGGCCCCTGTGGGTTGGGCCGGGAGTGGGTGGCCCCAAAGTCCAGGGCCCAGGACTCAAGCCTCACGGAGCCATCACGACAGGCCCCTCCTCTCCGGGCTTCAGCCCTCTTGGGCCCCATCCCGCAAGGTGCCTCTGGCTTCTAGATCGGCAAGACATCCATCCTTCGGAGTGAAGTGAGAATTGGGGAAGGAGCTTGGGTCAGCCATTGGCCAACAGGGAGGCCTGGCCCTCCGTCCCCAGCCTGCAGTGTGACCTGGAGCTCGTCCCATCTGCTCCGGCCTCGGTTTCCAAAGTCATACAGTGAGGGGGAGGGGCTGGACGCCCCGCCTTGGCCCAGATGGGCCCCTGTGCATGTCACCCTATCAGTAATGGGTTAGCTCTGAGCCTGTAATCACTTCGGGCCTGGGAAGAACTAACAGTGTCCCTGTAAACTGAGTAAATTGAGCTCTAATTGCCGCTTTCAGTGGAGTCAGCTGCTCCCCCCGCACCCCCCCCAGTCCCTCCCGCTCCCTGCAGCTCTGAATCAGCGAGGTTGTCCCGGCCTGCCCTGCCAGGCCCAGGAATCCCCCAGGATTGTTCTGGCTCCCGGTGAACCAGATGGTTCAGGGACTGAAGTCCTTCCAGGCCTACCGTGCCTGAGGCGCTGAGCCTGGGCGCTTTGCATGGAGCCAACTCCAGGTCATGCCACCACAGCTCCGGGAAGCCAGGGTGACCGAGCCGTTGTTGCAGAAGGGGAAACTGAGGCACAGAGCAGTGAATTCACCGGCTGAGTCCAGATAGGAACCTGGATCCGTCTGATTCCAAGGTTTGGTTCCCTGCCTGAGGCCCAGGAGACACCCCACTCCAGCTCAGCCAAGCAACCCCCACAATCCGCCCCACTCCCAGGGCCTTCGAGCCCCACCCCCGGCCTTCCCTGTCCGCAAGCTCCTTCCCACTGGCGTTTGCAGATGAGGCCAGAGGCAGCTCCCCTCCTCGGGCGGGGCGGGCCTGTGGTTTGCCTGTTTGTTCTGGAGATCCCAGCTGCTTCCCCAAGGAGACAGCTAGTGGTTCCCAGGCCGCAGCCCCTCTCGGGCGGAGCCAGACCGCGACTGGCCGGCCTGGGAAGACTGCCCACCGGCCCTGCTGGGCTCCGCCAGGCCCTGGCGCTGGGTGGTCTGGGCGGGGGCCAGGGGGCCCCTTGATCCTGGCCGTAGGGCAGGAGCCATGCCCCACGAGACTTGAGGCTGCCCTGCCAGGGACTGGAGGCATCCTGAAGGCCGGAGGTGGCTGGACTGCGTAGATGCAGCCCTGGGTAGGGCAGGGTAGAGACACAGCCTTGGAGGGAGCCCAGGATGGAAGGCCCTTGGCCCTGGGTCCCCCTGAGGGCTCAAGAGAAACATCCACCCCCTTCAAGATTATCATTTTTGGGTGGTTCCAACTCAACCATTGAGTTGATTCAGACAGGAACCCTCCTTAGTGGTGGGTGGAGACACCAGGGGTGACAGGTAGAAGACCTAGCATTCAGTCCTGTTTTCCTCTGGACCTCAGTTTCTCCATCTGTACAATGGGCAGAGGTCAGGATTCCGTGCTCAGCAAGAGCTCCACCAGGCTGTGGTGGTGGGGTGGGCAGCCCAGGCTGGAAGGATCTCAGCTGTTCCCAAATTCATTTCCAGGGCCTTCTTCTTGCCCCTACTGAATCTTGTAGCTCACCGTCCCCCCGCCCCCATATCCCTGTGCCTCTGTTCCCAGTGGTGATTGCCTGATGGAGTGGAAAGCGCTCCCATGGGTTGTGGAGTCTGACAGACTCCGGCTCCAGCCCTGGCCACTGGCTCTCCATGGCGCTGGGCACGTCCCCCTCCCTGCCACATCACTGTAAGCGCCACAGTGGTCCCTGTCCTTCTGTCTCCAGCTCCTGGGCTCCTTGCCTGAACGCCAGAATTTTTCCGGCTTCCTACCAGCATGTCTAAAGTCCAACAGGCCCAAGCTAACATGATCCAAACAAACTATTTCCTCCCAAATCTGCCCCACCATATCCACAGATGACATTTCACCTAGGTGCTCAGACGCTAAGCTCCAGGCGCATCCCCGATTCTACTGTTTCCTCTGCCCCCCAGGGTTTGGTCCATAAGCAAGCCCAGCTGGCTTCAATTCCCAAACGTGTCTGGGATCCAGCTTCTTCCCGCCACCACCATCTTTAGCTGGTCCAAGCCACCACCACCTCCACCCGCAGCAATGGAAAGGCTTCTGGACTGCCCTCCAGCGTCAGCTCCTGGTCGCTGCCTGGCAGCTGGAGCAATCTTTCCAAAGCATAAGCTGGATCGGGTCACTCGCTGCATCTGACCTTCCCCTGAGACAGAAGAGGCAGGCACTTCCTGCTGTTCCCCGTGGGACACAGTTCCGTCCCACACTAACCCACCTGTGTCTCCCCCTTCTCTGGGTTCCAGACACTGGTTACTTCTGTCGCTCAAGCATGTTAAGCTTATTCGGGTCCCTGGGTCTTTGCACTTGCTTTTCCCCACTGGGAATGCTCTTTCCTCCAGCTCCTTGCAAAGCTATCACCTTACCGACTCGGTCACAGCCCAGCCTCCTCTGGTCTTCCCTGACCACCAGCCATAGCAGGACCCCCAGTCACTCTCTGGACCTTCGTTTAAGAGCTGACTCATTTGGAAAGACCCTGATGCTGGGAAAGATTGAGGGCAGGAGGAGAAGGGGACAACAGAGGATAAGATGGTTGGATAGCACCACCGACTCAATGGACATGAGTTTGAGTGAGCTCTGGGAGTTGGTGATAGACAGGGAGGCCTGGCGTGCTGCCGTCCACGGGGTCACAAAGAGTCGGACACGATGGAGCGACTGAACTGAACTGAAAAGGAGAGTCCATGCCAGTGCCCTACCTAAGAGAGCGGGAGAGATGGTCAGGGAGGAGAGGGTACTGAGACGCCCGGCTGAGGCAAGCACTGGGCCCTGGGAGTCCTCCGCGCTCCCTGACACCCGCAGTGCCCAGGGGTCAGGGGATGGTGAGGCCCATTTGCCGGGGGTTTGCCCTTGGCTGGGGTCCTCTGCCCATTTTACTCTGTGACTTCAACCTGGTGCTCGACCCTCTCTTGGTTACCTTCCGCTCTGGTGCAGAAGTCAACTGCAGCCCTGAGTTTGTCTGGGGATGGTCCCTCAGGAGTGGAGGGCTCAGGGCCAAAGACCCCTCCAGCGATGACTCTTGCCTCGAGGGTGGGCACAGTACCCTCACGCCTTGGGAACAGGCAGCAGCTACTCAGGCCTTGACTCTGCAAGGCCTCTGGGAGAAGAGGGAATGATCACGCCCCCAACCTGCCTAGGGACTTCCCTGGTGGCCCAGCGGCTAAGACTCCTCGCTGCCAAGGGCAAGGGGCCTGCGTTTGAGTCCTGGTTGGGGAGCTAGATTCCACGTACCACAGCTAAAGATTCCACATGCTGCAGCTAAGGTCCGGGGCAGCCAAATAAATAAACAGGAAAAAACGAAACCAAAAACCTGTCCACACCCTGCCCCAGAGCCCTCTTTCTCATCCCAGGCCAGTCCCCTGTCATCAGGACATGGCCTCTTAGCTGCCACTGTTCCCCAGCCAGGTCACCTGAGTGGCAGGGGGTCTGATGACAAGGCCCTTCAGTCAGTGGTCAAGCCCAGGCTGACCTCAGAGAGCCTGGGGCCACCTGCCCTGGCACAGGCAGGTGGAGGCCCAGGTTCTGTCCAAGGCTACTGGACACTTCCCACCAGGACAAGGGCACAGGCCCAGGGGGTCAGGACTCCTGACTGATGCCGGCAGCTCACTCCCTTGAATCTCTGCAGGGTTACAATCCTGGTCCTCATTTTTGCCCCTCACCCTGCCCAGGGCTTGGTTAAATCTCACAGCCTGCATAGTGAAGTTGCTCAGTCTTACCTGACTCTTTGTGGCCCCGTGGACTATATAGCCTACCAGGTTCCCCATCCATGGGGTTTTCCAGGCAAGAGTACTGAAGTGGGTAGCCGTTTCCTTCTCCAGGGGATCTTCTCAACCCAGGGATGGAACCCAGGTCTCCTGCATTGCAGGCAGATGCTTTACCATCTGAAACAGCAGGGAAGCCCAATTTTGCCTTTATATCCTCCTCCGTGTCCTGTAAGTTGTGCGACTTCACATAAGTCATCAGGTTTCTCTCTGCATCCGTCTCCTCATCCGTAAACCAGAGACAGCAGCAGCCCCTGCCCTCTGAGAGTGGTCGGGAGGGTGAACGGGTTAAGCACCCTGTGAGGCACTCGGAAGGGTCCCAGGCACTCAGGGAGCCCCATAGAAAGGTCTGGGCTCTGCTGGCAGTGGTGTATCCACCGCCTCAGCGACTCTAAGCCTTGGCTCTCATGGGCAGGGAGGGAGATGTGGTACTGGCCGGCTGGCCCGGCCTGCCCTTGCCGGGCTGGTGGGTCATGTGTGTGACCCCATCCTGAAGTTGGGGGCAGATGACTGAGGAGCCAGAAGGGAGCCTGGCGCCGTGATCAAGGCATCACAAGGAGGCCCTGGGAGGCCACACAGGAGCCCAAATCCTCTTCTGAGAACTTAATCCCCCTACCCCACCCCCATCGGCTGGGGCTAGATCTTGGTGGGAGGTCTTAGGGGTAAGCCACTAAGGCTAATTATAAACTCCGCTGGTTTGGGGCTCTCACCGCCCCCATTGAAGGGCTTCTGCCGCCCATGGGGTATGGGTTGTTATACTTGGAGAAATGAGGGCCTCGGAGGGGGTTGGGGGAGGTGGACTCGAGGGTCAAGGGTTCAACTTGCAGCTGTCACTTAAGAAACACGGAACAGGTCACTGTGCCCTGCCAAGCCTCAACTTTCTCATCTGTAAAATGGGGATGACAGTGCCCAGGTCACAGGATGATGGTGGGCTATGTGGATGTGTCCAATATACCGTCCCCCACCCCGAGGACAGCAACTTCACTGCAGGCCTCGGGTGCTTAGTGGGGTGTGTGGTGCATTGTAGGCCTCCTGCTCCCTCCTGCCTTCCCTCTCAGCGCAGTCAGTCTGCTGAGCACCCACCCACTCACACGCTGGTCCGGTTTCCTTCTTCAGAAGCAGGACCGAGACCCACAGGAGCAGATTTGGGGCCTGTTTCTTCCTGCCTGTCTTCATGGCCCTAGAGGCCCCGCCTGGCCTCCTGTAGCAGACTTCTTGCTGGCCTCTCAGCCTCTAGCTCTTCTCAAAGCTGCCCTTAAAGCTGGCAAACAAGATGGTCTTTTGAAAGCGATGCATGCGTCCAGTTCCAGAACCCTCCGTGGCTCCCCAGGGTCTCCAAGGTCGACCCCCAGCTTCTTGGGATGGTGTTGTAGGCTCCCCCACTCATGTCTCCCTGCAGGGTCCCCTCTAACTCTGCTCTGTGGCCTCAAGCCCCACCTCGTCCTCTCCCAGTCAAGCCCCAGCTCACTCATCGTCTTGTCTCTGTGCCCATCCCGCCCATGCTCTCAGTGGAGAAGTCCTGGAGAAGACTCTCAGGAGTCCCTTGGGCAGCAAGGAGATCCAGCCAGTCAGTCCTAAAGGAAGTCAACCCTGGATGCTCCCTGGAAGCACTGACACTGAAGCTCCAATGCTTTGGCCCCCTGATGCGACAGCAGCTTTGGGGCTGCTGGGCTGTTTCTGTCTCAAACACCGCCAGATGTTTGAGACAGAAATGAACTCATTGTGTTAAATTCCGGATTTCTCTTTAACAGAAGACAGTGTTAAAGACTCGTTGGAAAAGCCCCTGATGCTGGGAAAGACTGAAGGCAAAGAAGAATGCTGCAGAGGATGAGACAGCTGGATGGCATCACCGACTCAATGGACGCGAGTCTGCGTGAACTCCGGGAGGTGGCGATGGACAGGGAGGCCTGGCGTGCTGCGGTCCATGGGGTCGCAAAGACTCGGAGACGACTAAGCAACTGAACAAGAACAACAACTCTGCCCCCACGTTTCCTTGCATCCCCAGCGCGCTGGGATTCCCTCCGGCATTCTCTTCCATGAGACATGAGCTTCCTGAGGACAGGAAGCCCGTTCACTGTTGTCTCCCAGGTGTGGCTCAGAATAAGGCAGAGGCCACACGCCCAGTTTCCACCATGGTCAGACAAGGAACATCAGTCCACAGGGGCTTCCTGTAGGAGGACAGGCAGGAACCCTGGGGAGTGTGGCAGGCAGAAGAGGCACACCCGTGACGGGCAGCCGTCTCTCAGCTCTGACGGACCCCTGCCCTGCACACATGTGGGGCACAGCGAGCAGACCTTCCAAGTTTTCAACCAAACCAGAGCTCCAAATCTTGTGCAAGCTCCCAGTGTTTTAAAACACAATGAGGATAATAGTGACATCTGGGGAGCATATGAGTGGGAGGTGCCCTGAGCACACGTGAAGCTGAGACAAGACGACCCAGACTTCCCACACCCCTTCCTTACTGTGGCGGAAAGGGCTCAACGGTGGGGGGAGGGGCAGTGATAGACGTCTCGGGTGGAGGGGCTGGGGATGCTGCTAACCCTCCTACGACAGAGAGACATCGGCCCCAAGTGCCAAGAGTGCCCAGGCTGAGAACCAGGAAACAGACCGTGGCATCTCGTCCCATCACTTCATGGCAAATAGATGGGGAAACAGTGGAAACAGTGTCAGGCTTTATTTGGGGGGGCTCCAAAATCACTGCAGATGGTGACCGCAGCCATGAAATTAAAAGATGCTTGCTCCTTGGAAGAAAAGTTATGACCAACCTAGACAGCATATTCAAAAGCAGAGACATTACTTTGCCAACAAAGGTCCGTCTAGTCAAGTCTATGGTTTTTCCAGTAGTCATGTATGGATGTGAGAATTGGACTATAAAGAAAGCTGAGCACCGAAGAATTGATGCTTTTGAACTGTGGTGTTGGAGAAGACTCTTGAGAGTCCCTTGGACTGCAAGGAGATCAAATCAGTCCATCCTAAAGGAGATCAGTCCTGAATATTCATTGGAAGGACTGATGCTGAAGCTGAAGCTCCAATACTTAGGCCACCTGATGGGAGGAACTGACTCTTGAAAAGACCCTGATGCTGGGAAAGATTGAAGGCAGGAAGAGAAGGGGACGACAGAGGATGAAATGGTTGGATGGCACCATCACTGACTCGATGGATGTGAGTTTGAGTAAACTCCGGGAGTTTATGATGGACACAGAGGCCTGGTGTGCTGCAGTCCATGGGGTTGAAGAGTCGGACACGACTGAGAGACTGAACTGAAGAGTTGTTGGTGGGAAGCGTCTGCTCAACCAAAGACTACATTTCCCAGCCTCCTTTGCATCCAGGTAGAATCATGTGACTAGTTCTCACCAATGGACTGTGAGTAGGAGTGATGAGTGTCGCTTCCAGGAAGAAATGGTTAAAACGTGAGTCGTGAGCCGCTCTCCCCCTCCATTCCTTCCCTCATCAGTGTGCTGGCCAGATGGAATTTAGATAGACATTCTGGTTAAGATAGCATCGCTGGAATTTAGAGGAGGGTAGAGCCACATGGTGGAAAGAGCCTGGGTCCCAGGCACCTGACCAGAGGCACCCCCAGATATTTGAGATAGAAATGAACTTGTGTTAAATTCCGGATTTCTCTTCAACAGAAGACACGGCTATCTGGATGCCTAGAAGATGATTTGTCAGCTTAGATTTGTTCTTCCTCGCTGAGAAAGTGTCTTCTGTCACCCTTAGCCTCTAGTTCCATGGGGGATGGGTGGAGCTGGGACTTCTGCCTGGCCCCCTGGCCTGGATTAGGACTCGAGCCACCAACAGTTAGGATGAAGGGGTGATGAGGGAGCTGACGGTGCCTGCGGGGCCCAGCCTGGGCAAGGGAGGCCCAGGGGCAGTCTGAGCGCCCTGGACTCTTCCTGAAGCACACAGGCCCGAGCCGTAGCCTGGACTCGCGCAGGAGCTCCTAGTTCCTCGTGGGATCCTGAGAGCTCAGTGTGTTCAGCCCAGGGCTGGGACAGTACATTCCCATGTCAGGAATGGAACATCAGCGAAGTTAAAGAACTCTCCTGAGTTCATGGAGACGAGAAAGTGATGGGAACCCCTCCGTCTCTGACAGGCGGCCGCCCAGGCTTTTGAACCCCATCCCAAAGTTTAATAAATGATGTTGGTGCTTTGCTTGTATCCTTTGAGCATTTACTCTCCTGGCTCAGGCTTTGGGCCTTGCTCTCAGCTCTTCCAGGGGTGGGTTGGAAGGGCCAGGGTGTTCATTTTTTCAGGAACAGCTCTTAGCCAGTGAGAAAGGAGAGTTGAAGAATAAATACCCCAGCTCCCTCACTCCACAGTGAGATAACCCTGAGATGCATCTCCCTTGCGTCCTGGAGGCCCACAGTGGGACTGAGCCGGTTGCCCATGATGGTGACCTGCTTAACACACATCCTTTCCTTGCCCGGCTCACTTCCCCTCTCTGCCTGGTGCTTCCTGGGCTCCTTTCCCTAACCCAGGGATTGAACCCACATCCCCTGCATTGGCAGGCGGTTTCTTTACCACTGAGCCACTTGGAAAGCCCCTTGACAAAATGTATTCAAATCTTTGTCACAGGCTGTGCCTCTGAAGAACCCAACCTAAGACACAAAGTGTGGTTTGCACATCCCAGTGTGGTTTGTGCATTGACTTTGGGTGGTACTGGTGAACCTTTACAGACAGACTGCTTAAATGTGAATTTAAAGAAGTGTTTAGGAAATGACAAGAGAGACATGGCAGAAAATTATGAAGATGGTATGAGAACAACAAATGAAAATACCGCACTGTGCGGGTGAAGGCAGCGTGTCTGTCCTGGCAAGAATGTAGGCACGTAGGTTACTATCCCAGCACCAGCTTGGCTGTGCCCTTTTTGCCAGGACTGCTGGGAAACTTAAAGAAATCTTCTCAGCTGCGTTTTTTGTGTTTTTTTTTTTGTATTTTCATTCTTGAAGGATGCCTTGCTTCTAACATACCATTTCTTGCCGAGTTCATTTTTAACTAGTGTGTGTTATGAGTCATTAGTACCAGCTGCCTCAGAGCCTGGTTGGCAGGAGGCTGGAAATGCATTATAAGTAAAGGGTGTCATTAAGTGTGGGAACTTTGGAATCGACCCCAGCTCCACAGCTCGGGGGACCTTGGGCACTCATGTCACTTGCTGTATCCTTGGTTTCATCATCTATAAATGTGGATGGACAAAGGGGGCCAGCTTCTTAAGATGAAATGAAATGAATCCACATGAACATCAAGCTCAGAGACTGGCAGATAGTAAATAAACACCATCATCATCATGATCGAGGCTTTCGTTCCTGTAAGGCAAGGGGAGCAAACTTGGAGGCCTCTACCCCAGTATCAGGTGTAAGCCTGAGTCTGTACCAGCCTTGACAATCAGGAGTGGATAGATCTCCATCCCCGTCTAGGCTGAGGCTCTGTGAGGGCAACCACTAAACTCTCAGGACCTGGCGTGGTGCCTGGAGCACGCTCAACACTTGCTGAGTGAGCGGATGAGGGAGTGGGTACGACGGGCCACGGCGGGCAGCTGTTTGAGGGTACCACGTGGCAAGGGTGTGCCGGGGCACTCGAAAGCCTTCCTGCTGTTCTTCAATCCTCATGGCAGTGCTGCGGTGGGCTGCCTCCCTCGCTCCAGATAAGAAAACGGAGAGGCAGAGATGCAGAGGACTGTCCACAGTCACCCGGGGAATGTGTGGTGAAGCCCCCAGGTCAGCAGGAGACCCCCTTCTCCTCCCCATCCAACCCCACCCGCGTGTGCTCCTGGGCCCTGAGTCCAGCTCCCCCCAGAAAAATGAGCTTATTTCAGTCTCTTCCTCACTGACCACAAAGACTCAGTCCTGTCCTCAGAAATATTTGGAAAGTTTTATTTAAATGTTTTGTGTTCCCTTTAACCAACACCAAAAAGAGAAAATTTTTTGGCTGTTTCGAACAGGAGCATCCCTTCACAGAGAAGCTGGCATGTGTGTTTAGAGCCGGGAAGCGTCTGCTTTGCCAGGCTCCACTTCCCAGCCTGGGTCACCCGGGGCTGGATGGCCAGTCCTCGGAACCAACTTCCTGGGAGCCCTGGGGCGACCTTGGAATGAGTAAGTGAGCAAACCTCCCTCCTGAGGAAGACCTGGTCTCCCCTGCAGTTAGGGATGGACTTGGGGAACAGGCCATGAACCTGGTGGGATCCAGAGGGATGGGGAAGGGGCTGGGGGAGGGTCAGATCCGGAATGTTCCATGGAAGCTCCAGGGCTTCTGGGTCTGCAGAAATAGAGTTGCTAGAAAAATAAGAGGCTTTGAGAAGTTCTGCAGTCTACGCTCTCTGCCTGCCCAAGAGAAACCTACCCTGTCAGCCAAAAGGGGGCAGTGGGTGGCGGGGGAGGCTGGAGGCCAGCAACTGATCTGGCCGCAGTGGAGGACTCCAGAGGGGAGCCAGGTGGACAGCAGGCAGACTTTGGTTTCCTGGGTCCCCTTGCCGGCAGCGGCAGAGGCGGTGGGGGTCTCTGCCTCCCGCCTCTTTGAGGTGTAGGCTGCCAGGCTGTGGGCAGCACCGGCCATCGGTCACGGGCTGGTGGGTGCCCGGGCCCTGGGCCCTCAGAACAGGCCGCCCAGGGGCAGCAGGGCCAGCAGGAGCGGCAGGGGGCCGGGGGAGGGGCTGCCAGACGAGCTGGCGGAGGCACAGTGGTCGCGGTTGGCACCAATGCAGGCTGCGTAGGCCATCACGTGGGGGATGTAGTTCTGCTCGTGGACGCCGTGCAGCAGGTGCGCCATGGGGCCCTTGGCAAAGACGGCCACGTCCTCGCCGCCGTGGGTCTCATGGCGCAGGGGCACCGCGGACTGCGCCTGGTAGTTATTGTGAGCTGTGGGCCAGAGAAACGCTTGCTGAGCGCCTGCCAGGGGGCCTGGCACAATGCAGCAGCTTTCCGGCCTGCTTCCGGGCTGGCTCAAATGCCCTCCTCCCCCATTTTTTTTCAAGGGGGGCCACTCTGTGCAGCAAATGGGACCCCAGTTCCCCAAGCAGGGATCAAGCCTGTGCCACCTGCATCGGGAGCGTGGAGTCTTTAACCACTGGACCACTCGGGAAGTCCCGAATGCTCCCATTTTATAGAAGAGGAAGCTGAGGCTCAGTGTGGGAAAGTCGTTTCCTACACCAGGCCACAGGACTCAAGCCTGGGTCTGTTGACACAGAAGTCTGCTCTCTCAACCCACAGCTCTCATCTGGGCTGTCTGGGTTAGAAGGGAAAAGCCAACCCAGGAAAAGCTTCTGATTCTTGGTTGTGCCATTAGGCCCCCAGGGGGGTGCTGGGGACATCATGAGCAAATATTCTACAAGATGGAATCAGATGAGCAAAATGGGATGGTGCACACACACACTGGAATACTATACAGCTAGGACCTGGGACCTGCGTGTGCTAGGCACCACACTGAGCTCATCAGATCCAGCTAGCCCCTCAGACAACCTTGGGAGGCAGACCATTCTTCGGAAGGAAACTGAAAATGAGGAAGGGGAAGTTATGTGCCCAAGGTCACAGAGTTGCTAGATTTTAGGAGGGGATTCAAATTGACATTGTTCTGACTCAAGTCGTGTCTATTCTGGGACACCTCGCTCCCAGCCTTAACCAGAGGACCACACTGTTCCTGAGCTCATCCCTGAGGGGTGCCCTGTACACCCCCAGCCCCTTGCATTCTCACCATAGTCCACCATGGAGACATTCTCTCGCTCACCACCCACCACCTTGTAGCCAGGCCCGTTGCCGTACAGGATGGCGGTGAAAGGCTTCTTGTCTGTGTCACTCACCATGGGGGCCAGACCTGCACAAGGAGGCATTGGTCCAGGGGTCATGTTGGGGCACCAGGAGTACAGGATTCCTGGGTCCTCTCCCAAGGAAGCCACCTTCCAAGCCCAATTTATTTCCAACCAACCATCCCTCAGTTTTGATTGTGCCCAGTCCTCCCGTCTGCTGGTCCTCCATCCCTCCCTCCATCCTCTCCTCTCCCCTGTCCATTAATCCATCCTGCCTCTCATTCTTCTACCTATCAATCATCCTGGTGGGCACCCATGCACCCAGGCATCACTTCCCTCCACGGCCCCCACCTTCTATGCCCCCTCCTGCCAGTAACTTCTCTTCCCTCCCCAGTTCCGAGTCCCACATGTGCCAGGCCCTGGGCTTGCCAGCTCTCCTCCCCTACCCCTACTCCCGGATGGCAGACCCTGGGAGTGCCCAGTCCCAACCCCGGTGGAGGCCTACCTACCAAAGATAGAGTTGCCCCGGGGGGTGTACCCGCCAAAGGTAAAGACGTGGGAGTGGTCAGCGGTGACAACAGTCAGCGTATCTTCTACGGAGGTCATAGCACCCGCCTGCCCGATGGCCTGGTCCATCTCCACCGCCTCGTGCAGTGCCTGCTTGGCTTTGCCCTCGTGGTGCCCATGGTCAATCCTGCCCCCTTGGGACGCCAAGGCAAAGGCCTTTGGTCAGGGGGCGGGGAAGGAGGTGTGATCCCCGATTCCCACCCCCTGGGTTAACCGCCAGGTTCACCTCTCTGACGGGAGCTCCTCTGGGCCAGGCACCAGGCCGGGCACTTAATTCAGCTATTCCCCCTTCCCAGCAGCTCAGACGGTGAGTCGCTGGACCACAGGCCCATGTGTGGACAGTGCAAAGTCAGGTTTAAAGCAGATCCACCACCCCACGCTGCTCCCTGAGCTGTTTCCTTAGCTGCTCAGAGTCCCTGAAGATCTGAGAGAGTTAGGGAAAGGGCCCAGCATGCCTGAATACCTACTAGGTGCTGGACAGAACAAGCTGATGTCTTGTTCCCCATTCCTGACAACTGTGGGCAGAGATGGGTACAATCAGCCCAGTTTACAGATGGAGCAGCTGAGGCCGAGAGTGGGGAAGTGACGTGTCCAAGGTGAGATCTGCTGGGCTTTGAATTCAGATGACCCACTCTAAAGCCCTGTTTTTCCATCTTTGATACATCCCCTCTGCGTGTAAAGTGAAAGTGAAAGTCGCTCAGTCGTATCCAACTCTTTGCGACCCCATGACTATACAGTCCGTGGAATTTTCCAGGCCAGAATACTGGCGTGGGTAGCCTCTCCTTTCTCCAGGGGATCTTCTGAACCCAGATCTCCCGCATTGTAGGCAAATTCTTTACCAGCTGGGCCACAAGGGAAGCCCAGAATACTAGAGTGAGTAGCCTCTCCCTTCTCCAGGGGATCTTCCCGACCCAGGAATTGAACTGTGGTCTCCTGCATTGCAGGCATATTCTCTACCAACTGAGCTCTCAGGGAATCACTCCAAATTACCGAGTGTGAAGCACACTCTTAGAGGGGAAAAGCCCTCGGTGCCTGGGCAGTGCCCACAGCAGGCTTCCATACAGGCCTGGAGAAGCCTGCACCCCATGCCGCCTCCCCCAGGTGAGCAGAGGAGGTCTGGCTCGGTTAAGCCTGGCTTGAAGATCACAGCTGAGACTGTGACTGCAGGGAGCACCTACCATCTCTAAGAGGAAGACGATGCCTGGGTGGACACTCCCAACTCTGAGGGCCCGGAGCCTGGGCGCCTGGCCGCCCTGCCTTCCCGCTGGCCTGGGCCTCACCACGCAAGCCTGGCCGCCTGGCAGGGGTGGTCCCTCCTTTGTTGTGGCTCTGGGAGCAGCTGGCCTGGCCGGCCCGGTCCTGGCCCTGCTCACAAAGAGGACCGCTCCCGGGGGAGCTCGTGCTCGCCACCGCTGGTTCCTGGCTGCTTCCTCAGCGTCAGAGGCCCGTTCAAGGCCAGGCCGAGACCGCTGTGCTTGAGTGGGAACCCCAGGGTTTGGCAAGAAGGCAGCGAAGCTGGGTTGGCGGTCGCTGGCCTCTGGAGGGGGGAAGGGCCAGAGCGTGTGTGTATGTACGGTGGGAGGATGTGTGCAAGTATGTCCGTGTGTGTGTGTCCAGGCAGAACATGAATAGTTGTTAGAACTTTGGAAGATTCCAGAGACTTTATCATTTCCTCTTACTTTCTATTGTGATCGCCTTAGCTATTGGGCAATCATAATAATGATAATAATAGAAGCATTGAGGATTTATTCTCTGCTGGGCCCCCTTCCAAGTACATTATGTCTCTGGACGCAGTGGATGCTAATAGTCCTTCTGGGAGAAGTTACAGCAATGCACAGGTAACAGTCACAAGAGCTAGTGGGCGGCAGCTCTCAGACAGCGAGTCTAGGGCCTTAAGAGAGCACTGAAACCCCAGGAGCATCGGCAGACAGCACCGCTGCCTCCTGAGGGTCTGGCTCCCCCAACCCTGTGGCCCCCAGGACACACCCGGGGGCTGCCGTGGGCCTTCTCCTCTCTGACCTTGGCCCCACATGGGCCTAGTCACAGCAGAGGTCCACTGTCCAGCTGCAAGGACAGCCACAGACCAATGGGCATCTGGTCAACCCTAGGCTGGTGTCCTTGGGCCCAGCCAGGCAGCTAGCTGCTCAGGGGACCTCTGACTATAGGGGCTTGCAGACTTGTCTTTGGGGAGGAGTGAAGCTGAGGGGGCTACACACCCTTCCAGAGACAGGCTCTGGGGAGGAATTTTCAAAATGAAGAAACCTGCCTCCTCTCTCAGGAAGCCTTCCTGGACTGGTAAGCCGGATATGCCATCTCCATGCCCAAAGAAGAAGAGCTTGTTGGGCTGGAAGCTTCAGCACCGCCCCTTCTCTCCACCTCTCGTTCATGACCTATCCTCCCCAAAGGAATCTCCCTGCTCATCCCCAAATGGGACAGTGCTCTCTGAGAGCTGCCCACCCGACCCCTGAACCCGCCTAGATGCTCCCTGAGAAGCAGCCTTGCAGCCAGGTCTGGCCCCCTACCTTCCACCAGCAGGAAGAAGCCTTTGGGGTTCTTGTTCAGGATCCTGATGGCCACCTCTACCATCTCAGAGAGTGAAGGGTCAGTCACGTTGTTCCTGTTGAGTTCATACTGCATGTCTCCCGCTCAAAGAGACCTGAGGGGGAGCCAAGAGGGTGTGGGTGTCTCGGGGAGCAGAGGCTTTTCACACACGACTTGGGGGTAAAGGGAGGTGGGGGGTGGAAGCAGCTCTGGGTGGCTTTGGGAGAGCTGCCTCCGTTCATCTTCTCAGCCTCGCCATGGTGAGGGGGGCACTGTGTCCATTTCACAGAGGAGGAGACTGAGGCTCAGGTGTTCTGTAACTCGCCACGTTCAGCTGCTAATGGGACACCTGGGATTGGAAGGCCCTGGGCATGGCAGAGGACAGTGTCCCGGCCTCAGCAAGACAGCCTGGGTGTGTGTCTGCACGCCAGGTCTGAAGGGCTCAGTGCTTATACAGTGAAACAGAAGAAGGTTTGGGGTCACTGTCTCTGCTGTTCCCTGAGTGTGGTGTCTTTCCCCCCGTGAACAAGGAGAGAGATCCATTCCTTGCTCATATCACAAGATTCCACATGTACTCGATGGCTGTTTTCCAGTCCTGGATGTGCTTCCGGAACACCTTGCCCTGCCCTGCATGCACCCAGTTAACAGGCGCTCCAGAGAACAGAGCGCTTACTCCGGGCCACGTGTCATCCTGCACGCTTTGGAAGCACCTGGGCACCAGCCTCCGAGATGTCGCCCAATAACCCTTCCTCCTAGAATTCACGCTCATGTGCCCTCCCTTACTGACTCGAACTGGCCTGTGTATCCAACAGAATACTGTCCAGACAACGGCGTGTGACTTCCAGGCCCAAGCGTAAGACACTGTGGGTTCTGCCTTGCAAACTCCTACCTTCTGGGGAAAGCCAGCCACCATGTCGTGAGGACACTCAAGCAGCTCAGTGGAGAGATTCACACAGTGAGAAACTGAGGCCTCCTGCCAACAGCCCACACTGACTCACTAGCCATGTGAGTGAGCCGCCCTGGAAGCCCCAGCCCCAGTCAGGCCTTCGGGGACCACAACCTCCTGAGAGACCTAGCTAAGCCACTCTCAAATTCCTGACCCAAAGAAATCGTGAAGGAGTAAGTGTTTGCTCTCGTTTTAAACTGTAAAGCTTTGGGATAATCTATTATGCAGCCTCAGAGATAACTTATACATTAGCTCATTCAATCCTCATGACAACGCTGAGGCAGGCCCGATCACTGTACCCACTGTACAGAGGATTCGTTATCCTCATTTTATAGAAAATGGAAGCACAGAGGGGAGAAATCACTTGCTCAGAGTTGCACAGCTCATGAGTGGTAGGAGCTGGATCTGAACCCAGCAACCTGGCTCTAGACCCATACATGGAATTTTCATGCTCCGCGAGTAGAGGCATAATCCTCTACAGGCAGCGTGGGCGGCTGTGGGGCCCGGGAGAGCAGAGAGCTGGGTGTGTCGGAGCGATCCTCCGGGTGCCCTGCTCTAAGCCCAGAATCTCCGAGGACACGCCCAGGACCCAGGGGCCGTGTTCCCTGAGAAAGGCTTGCAGGGGGCTTTGCCCAACAGCCAGGAGGGAGTGGGGACCCAGGCGTCTGTGTGGTGGTACTCAGGGTCTCGTCCCACCTCACCTGGAGCCGACCCGGGTCCCACAGCTGTTACCCAGTCCCTGAGGAGGCAGAGGCAAATCCCCCCTGCCCCCCAGTCAAGATCAGAGGAGACAATCTAGCTGGCTTCTGCCCTAGCAGTTCCGCAGGGCTGGCTCCACAGCCAAGGATTTGAGTCCCAGGGCCAGCTAGGGTGCAGAGTCACCTGGGCCGTGTGGCCTGCCAGAGCAGGCCCCTTCTCTGAGCTGTTTCCCTTTGTGCTCAATGGAGCTGTCCGCCCTGCACAGCCAGCCAATTTCAGGTTTAATTCTATGAACCAGAACCCCACCCCCTCCCAGGTCCTGGAGCCTGGGACAAAGGTCTCTAAGTATTGGGAGGGGTGGCTGGGACCTCATCCCCCAGTGCTGGCTCACACAGCCCTGGCCCCAGGGCACCCAGCTGGATGTCCACTCCACCCCCTCCACTTACCCAAGAGGTAGTCCACAGTGTAGGGGTCAAGGGCCAGGAGATCAGTGCGGTTCCAGACGTAGTGAGAGTGCTAGAAGGAAGGGCCAGCATCAGTCATGCTGGGACTGGGGGAGTCAGCTGGTCTCAGTCTGGGGCACACATGTGTGTCCTTCAGTCATTTAACAGTCCCTCTCTGAGGACCTACCAAGCTCATGAGTGGTAGGAGCTGGATCTGAACCCAGCAACCTGGCTCTAGACCCATACATGGAATTTTCATGCTCCGCGAGTAGAGGCATAATCCTCTACAGGCAGCGTGGGCGGCTGTGGGGCCCGGGAGAGCAGAGAGCTGGGTGTGTCGGAGCGATCCTCCGGGTGCCCTGCTCTAAGCCCAGAATCTCCGAGGACACGCCCAGGACCCAGGGGCCGTGTTCCCTGAGAAAGGCTTGCAGGGGGCTTTGCCCAACAGCCAGGAGGGAGTGGGGACCCAGGCGTCTGTGTGGTGGTACTCAGGGTCTCGTCCCACCTCACCTGGAGCCGACCCGGGTCCCACAGCTGTTACCCAGTCCCTGAGGAGGCAGAGGCAAATCCCCCCTGCCCCCCAGTCAAGATCAGAGGAGACAATCTAGCTGGCTTCTGCCCTAGCAGTTCCGCAGGGCTGGCTCCACAGCCAAGGATTTGAGTCCCAGGGCCAGCTAGGGTGCAGAGTCACCTGGGCCGTGTGGCCTGCCAGAGCAGGCCCCTTCTCTGAGCTGTTTCCCTTTGTGCTCAATGGAGCTGTCCGCCCTGCACAGCCAGCCAATTTCAGGTTTAATTCTATGAACCAGAACCCCACCCCCTCCCAGGTCCTGGAGCCTGGGACAAAGGTCTCTAAGTATTGGGAGGGGTGGCTGGGACCTCATCCCCCAGTGCTGGCTCACACAGCCCTGGCCCCAGGGCACCCAGCTGGATGTCCACTCCACCCCCTCCACTTACCCAAGAGGTAGTCCACAGTGTAGGGGTCAAGGGCCAGGAGATCAGTGCGGTTCCAGACGTAGTGAGAGTGCTAGAAGGAAGGGCCAGCATCAGTCATGCTGGGACTGGGGGAGTCAGCTGGTCTCAGTCTGGGGCACACATGTGTGTCCTTCAGTCATTTAACAGTCCCTCTCTGAGGACCTACATCCCTGCCTTCAAGAAATGGCAAATAAACAGGTAATTTTAATGCAAGGTGATGAGAATTCTGAGACCAGGGCCACTGTGAACCTAGAGACAAGATCAGGGAGGGCTCCCTGGTGGAGGTGAGGTCCTAATGGGGACTTGGAGGACAAGTAAGACCTGAACAACCTGGAGTCAGGGAATAGAGTTCCAAGCAGGGGAAGGACTGTGGGGCAAAGAGGAGGAAGACACAGGTCACTAGGGGCCTTGAGCGCTCACCGAGAGGTGTGGGCTGTGCATGTTCTCAGAGCCGGGAAGGGAGCCAGGCCCTAGCTCCGCCTGGGGACCCCAGCTAAGGGGGTATTAAGGAAGCACAGCTTCCCCAGGGCACAGAGGCCACAGGAAGGGACTAGCCAGCTTGCCTGGAGAGGGTGCCATTCAGGCCTGGTCGGGAGGGAAGGGTCCTGAACTACCAGGAACCAGCTGTGTGCCCTTAGGCGAGCCTTCTCTGGGTGATGGCATTGGGATCAGAGGTTTCTCAAACCTCTGGGGCTGCTCTGGGAAGGAAGGTAGGAAGGCTAAGAAGGTGGGGCTCCCCTGCTGTCCCCTCACTTCACGCCCGGGGGGCCAGGTAGAGAGACCGGGCAGTGTCTCTCAGGCTTGGGCCCGAGAGGGGCTCTGGTCTAGCCAGAGCTGACTCAGAAGGCACAGGGAGAGTTCAAAGCAGCTGGGTCCTGCCCCCGACCCACCCCAGGGGCCATTCCGCTGTCCCTACCCCCACCTCAGTCTTGGCCCGGCCCTATCCCACAAGGCCTCCCCAGGGGCCAGGCCTGGAAGCCTCCGAAACCCAACCCCAGAGTGACATCAAAGCGGCTGCTCCCCGCTGTCTTCAGCTCCAACCACAGTCATTTCCAGACCCCAGCTGCCCCAGGCCCTGTGGCTGGCAGATGGATTTCACGGGCCGGAGCTGCTCCCGGGAGCCAGTGCCCAGGTCTTCCCACACTTCAGCCCTCTTCCCTGGCCAGCACGTGCCCTGACTCTGGCCCCCCCTGCCACCGCGGCCTGCGAGATTCCCCGCACCGTGGCCTCCTCCTCCCGCCCCTGTTTCAGGGTTTCTCAGCCCCTCCCTTGTGGTCTGCCCCCTCTGGGTTCCCGTAGGTCCTGGGCATCTCGCCATCCAAGCACAGTATTCCACATTTCCTTGACCATCTGATTCATCCTTTGCACTTCAGGCCTAGCCAGGGGTCCTGCACTCAGTAGGGGTGCAGGTGGGCTGCATGTCCATGCAGGGCATTCCTTGACCCACCCTCTTCCTCACTGCCCGAAGGAAGGAATCAATGGGCACCTACTATGTGCCATTCTGACACCTGTAAGGTCCTTCGGGCCTGAGCTAAGAACTACAAACCCATTCTACAGAAATGGGCAGATGCAGAGAAGGAGGCCCCCCAGCACCTCCCCACCCAGTCGTCAGGCCCCTGGACAGGCTACCTTGTGTTTCGGTTTGAAGCTCTTCCAGATGTCGATGAGGTTCAGGCCGTCCAGCCTCGTGCCTCTGGCCTTCTCGTCCAGCTCATACTCCACATCGGTTCTGTTCTTGGGAAACATGTACTTCCGGCCGCCCCCCATGATCACCTAAAGGGGACACAGCCATCAGTACCCGGGGGTGCCATGCCATCTGGAGGTTCCCAGAGGCCCACCTGGAGAGCCGGGCTCCCCAGGGGACAGGCGGAGTGGACGCTTCTCTGGCCTGGTGAATCCTGGTTCCGTGTGCGGCCCTCTCCCTGAGCCTCTGCGCCTCCGGCTGGGCCGGGAATGAAATCACGCGTCTACTGGCATTGTGGTTTGGGCTTCAGAGTGCAGTACTGGCACTAACCTCCCTTACCTGGCTTTCCAGAAGCCCGGTACCAACTCCGGCTGGCTTGAGAGCAATAGTGTCTTACAGCGTGTGTGTCGGGCGCCAAGGACTTGAGGCTCCTGCCGGCGTTTAGTTGCTAAGTCCTGTCCCACGTGTGTGACCCCATGGACTGCAGCCCGCCAGGCTCCTCTGTCCATGGGACTCTCCAGGCAAGAGTACTGGAGTGGGCTGCCCATTTCCTTCTCCAGGGGAGCTTCCCGACCCAGGGATCGAACCCGAGTCTGCTGCATTGCAGGTGGGTTCTTTACCCCTGAGCCACCTGGGAAGCCCTAAAGGACTCGAGATACCTGATCTTGTTCAACATCATACAAGGCTGCAAGGCTACCCACGTCACCTCTTTTCCAAATAAATGGGTGCAGAAATATGATTTCTTTCCCCTAAGGCCACACATCCAGCGAGGGGACAGAGCCAGGATGTGAACCCGAGGCCCCTCCAGCTCCTGCTGTGTCCACGGAGCGGAGGATGGGGACTCCGACCGAGAGCTGCCTCCTCGCCCCCACCCGGGAGGCGAGAGGCCTCTGCCAACATTTCCTTCTCCAGGGGAGCTTCCCGACCCAGGGATCGAACCCGAGTCTGCTGCATTGCAGGTGGGTTCTTTACCCCTGAGCCACCTGGGAAGCCCTAAAGGACTCGAGATACCTGATCTTGTTCAACATCATACAAGGCTGCAAGGCTACCCACGTCACCTCTTTTCCAAATAAATGGGTGCAGAAATATGATTTCTTTCCCCTAAGGCCACACATCCAGCGAGGGGACAGAGCCAGGATGTGAACCCGAGGCCCCTCCAGCTCCTGCTGTGTCCACGGAGCGGAGGATGGGGACTCCGACCGAGAGCTGCCTCCTCGCCCCCACCCGGGAGGCGAGAGGCCTCTGCCAGGGAGGTCTTGGGGCAGCCCAGCTGGGAGCCTGGCAAACAGCGGGCCAGCGCCCACGTCTGTGTAGTCACCGCCAGGCTAATTTTACCCACCGCGCTGACCCACGCGGGCAGACGGACGCGGGGCTGTTTGTTTTCCTTGGGAGTCCATGTTTGAAGTCCTGACTATTTTTAAAACGGGGGCCAAGGGCATAACAGCCACTGGCGTGGTGAGCACCACACCGGTGTCCTCCTATTACCGCGGGCGCCAGCCCAGGCCGCTGCCCCTGGCTGACTCCTCGGGAGCGCAGAGTCCAGTGACAGCTGGCCTTAGACCCGCCGTCCCCGAGGCTGGCATTTCACAGGCGCCCTCCTCAGAACCCAGGCTCCACCGGGTGGACAGGGAGCCAGGAGTTCAGGCTGGGGTGCAGGTGGTGGATACAGGGCCATCCCGGGTCCCGGGGAACCAGAAAGGCCTCTGAAGTCAGACTGGAGTTGGAATCCTGGCTCTGCTGTATCTTGACCAAGGTCCAGGTGCTTAAGCTCCCTGGCTCCATGTGCCCATCTATTGAATGGGATGGACACCCCCAGGAGGAAACGCAGTGGCGAGCAGTCCAGTCCCAGCCGCCCATCCTCCCCCCAGCCGGGGCTGGCTTCCCCTGCGAGGCATTCTCACGGCCAGCGGTAGTGGAGTTCAGGGTGGCTCCGTGAAGGCAAGCTTCTCATGGCCAGCCCCGGCCGGGTGCTCTGTGGGGCGGGACAGGCTTCTGAGAGAAAGGAGAAGGGGATCCCGGGTCACTGGCTCCCTGCCCCCCCAAACTGTTCCCACAGAACCTGACCCCTTGGCATTTTCAGAATGGAAAATGAAGCCCCCAATCTTCTTGCTGGGAGCCTCGTCATTTCCAGCCCCAGCAGGGACTTCACACACTCATTAAACTCCCAAATAACAGACTTGCTGTTTGGCTTTGGGGTTTGGGTTTGTGTCTTTCATTTTTCTTTTTCTTTCTTTTTTTTTTTTTAGTAAAAGATATTTATTTTCAGGGCGGACACCAGCATTTTTGTTTCGTGTGGAGCCTGGGGGTGCTGGGTGGGGGGCTCTGTGGTGGGGAGTGACAAGATGTGTATAAGAGACAGCCCCACACAGGTAGGCGGTGGCGGTGCCTGCGCTATCGGGGACCTGGGCGTTGGTGTTGTACGTCTGCAGGTGGAAAAGGAGGGTCAAGAGACGGCCCGACCTCAGTCCACCCTGCTGCCCCCCACCCCACTCACAGCACGGGGCCTGGACACGAGGGAGACAGAGGCCTCCTGCGGTCTTGGCTGAGCCCTGCTGCCCACCGAGGTCCCCCCACCCCTAGAGCCAGCTGATCTCCTAGCTGCCTGCCTCCTGCCTCCCCTACCACGCCCTGGCAGCCAGGGTAACAGGAAGGGACAGGAACGCAGTGTTCTAGCACTGTCTCTTATACACATCTAGATGTGTATAAGAGACAGGTTGGCGCTCTGCTCTTGCTACACAGGTGGGAATACTGAGGCTCGGGGAAGGGAAGCAACCTGTTGGGTACCCACAAAGTCAGAAGAGTGCTTTGCATGAGATACTCGCTCGCTAGGAGCTGGTCACCAGGACTACACATCCCGAGAAGGGCAGCTCAATCCACAGCTTGGAAAAGAGAAATGAGAGGTTGGAAGAGGGGCAGGTGGCACTTAGAAATTGGGGGGATGGCATGGGGGCTCTGGGAGCCAGGGAGTTAGTCTGGGGGGGTAGAAGTAGACAGAGTGGGAGGGGCTTGAGGGCTCTCTCTCTGAGCCTCCCTGAACCCCCATTCTAAGCTCAGGGGCTGAGGTCCCCTCTCCTCCTCACCAGCACGGCCCCCAACAAGGTAGGTAACAAAACCTTGAAAAGGGAACCAACTAGAGGGTCTCATTTAATAAATAGAGGCTGGGGGCCCATCTGAGCGTCAGGTGGATGATACTGGGGCACGCGCTAAGCCTGCTCCATACGTCAGCTCGTGTTTCAGGGCAGGGACACACGGCCGCTCCTGCGTAAATGCTACCACCTTCTGAACACTCACGAGGCATCAGGCCGAGTGCTAAACTCTTACAGGGATTATTTTATCTAGGTCTTGCAATGGGCTTATAAAGTAGGACTGTAGAAGGGAAGGCTCAGAGAGGTTAAGTAATTGACCCAAGGTCACACAGCTAGCAAACAGCAGGCCAAGGACGTGACCCCAAGTTTTTAAGTAAGAGCCTGCTCCAACCACAGCTTGCACATCACCTTCTCTCTGGGCACACTGCCTAGGTGCACGGGACTCTCTCCTGTCCATGCATGTGGGAACGTACAGGGCGGGTACTCCCCTCAGATGGTACCGTGTCACCCCCACGCTCCAGGGCAGCGCCAGTTCCCAATGGACAGGATAATCCCTGGGCGCCTGACTCTCGGGGCGCGGTGGCGGCCACCTCAGGGTTCATCCCTCAGTCCCACCGTGGTGAAATCCCACAGTGCCTCCCTGCCCCAACCGCAAATCCCCTAATGGGCCGGGAGCCCTCCCAGGTGAGGGCAGAGCCAGGCCAAGCCACTTCTCCCGGGCCAGTCTGGGCCTGAGGCCTCAGGCCCACCAGGGGCCCCGCCTCACCCGCCCTGCCCCGCTATACCCCGCCCCGCACTTGCCTCGATGTCCTTAACGTTGTGCATGAGCTGGTAGGCGATGTCCTTGCAGCCCTGGCTCAGGGCCTCCGGGGGCATCTCGTTGTCCGAGTACCAGTCCCGGTCAGCAGAGTGGGCGTAGGAGGCGCTGGGGGTGGCATGGTTCACGCGCGTGGTGGTCACGATGCCCACGGATTTCCCTGAGGAGCGGGGGAGGAGGGGTCGGGTTCATCGGGACACAGGGCTGTCCAAGCCGCTGTCTTCTCTTTCCCTCTCCTGGCTGAAGACGGGCCGGTTCCGCTGCCGGCCTGGGCCCCCGCTCCCCACCGGCGCTGAAAGCAGACTTATGCGTGTGCTCAGCCACTTGACTCTTTGTGACCGCATGGACGGTAGCCCGCCAGGCCCCTCTGTCCATGGGGTTTCCCAGGGAAGAATGCTGGAGCAGGTCGCCACGTCCTCCTCCAGGGGATCTTCCCGACCCAGGAATCGAACCCAAGTCTCCTGCATGTTCTGCGCTGAGCTACCTGGGACGGCAGGGTGGGCGGCTTCCAAAGCCAGACAGCTCAGACCCTCTGCCTGTGACCCTCCCCACTCCTGAGGGCCCTTGAAGCGTGAGCACCTAGGCGGGAGCCTCCCCTCCACCAAGGAGCCCCCCAAGTCCCACCCCTGCAGGAAGCCCCCTGGATGCCCTGCAAGAACTCAGGGGCCCCTCCGAAGGGCTCTCAGATGGAGAGTGGCTCTGCCACCTGCATCAGCCGGACTCACACCACCACTCCGGTGTCGGGGGCATCCTGGTGCCTCCCAGTTCCAAGGAGGAAAGGAACGGGGGTAGACAGCTGCTGGACTCCCATGAGACCAGAGCTGGGCTAGACCCCTCACCTTCCTCACGCTGCACCTACAAGGGGCTATGTTTTCAAGCACATTTTAGAGTCAAACAAATAGACTCAGGGAAACGAGCTGGGAGCAAAGCCACACTGAGTAACCCCTTAAGCCGCGAGACTTTGCTGTCACGGAAGAGAGTCCCGAAGAGTTTGCGGAGTCCCAGAACATCGGAGCTGGAAGGGCCCCGGCGAGCCTCTTCTGCTCTCTCCCCACTGTACGGTTGGAAAGACTGAGGCCCAGACAGGTCACAGAGCCAGGCCCCGTTCCGCACGGCTCGCCCCGCTCACCTGCGTCCTTGGCCCAGCGCAGGATGGAGGTGACCTCGTTGCCCTGAGTGGTGTTGCACTGGGAACGCTGGGTCGCTGCGCTCACCCCCACGGTGCCCTCATTGGCCTTCACCCCACACAGGTAGGCGGTGGCGGTGCCTGCGCTATCGGGGACCTGGGCGTTGGTGTTGTACGTCTGCAGGTGGAAAAGGAGGGTCAAGAGACGGCCCGACCTCAGTCCACCCTGCTGCCCCCCACCCCACTCACAGCACGGGGCCTGGACACGAGGGAGACAGAGGCCTCCTGCGGTCTTGGCTGAGCCCTGCTGCCCACCGAGGTCCCCCCACCCCTAGAGCCAGCTGATCTCCTAGCTGCCTGCCTCCTGCCTCCCCTACCACGCCCTGGCAGCCAGGGTAACAGGAAGGGACAGGAACGCAGTGTTCTAGCACACGGAGACTTGTTGGGCAGAGGGTGAGACCTGGGTCAGCTCTCCCTGGGTCTGGGGCTCTGGGAGCCAGCAAGGGGTGGAGGAGGCAGGTGAGTGTGGAGAAGGGAGAGGGTTCTTGAAGGAGGGAGTGAGGATGGGGAAGGGGAGGGAAAGTGAGAGGGAGGCAGGATCTAGGAGGAGGAAATGGGGACCCCCTTATTCAGACGTCCCTGGTGGCTCAGACGGTAAAGCATCTGCCTACAATGTGGGAGACCCAGGTTCAATCCCAGGGTCAGGAAGATCCCCTGGAGAAGGCAATGGCACCCCACTCCAGTACTCTTGTCTGGAAAATCCCATGGACGGAGGAGCCTGGTGGGCTATAGTTCATGGGGCCCCAAAGTATTGGACACGACTGAGCGACATCACTTTCCTTTTCTTTTATTCAGACCACTGGTGGGGACCCTGAAACTATCTGCCCACAGCGTCTAGAGGACCCCCAGCACTACCAACTACAACCCCTGTTGTCAGCTCCCATCTGAACCACCTTAGGAGAAATGAATGTCACAGAGCCCTGTGCAAAGAGTACGCGCTGCGTGATTCCATTCTCATCAAGCGCAAAGGAGGAACAGCTGATCTATGGCATCAAAAGTCAGGAAGCAAGAACTGGAGGGGACGGGGGGGGGGCAGGAGCCCCGGCTACCGTCACGTTCAGCTTCTCAACCCCAGTGCTAGTCACACAGACACGTGGAAAGCTGGTGGGAAAGTCACCCTGCGCATGTGTGCCCTTCTCTCTATGCTTATTGTGCGTCAATAGATCTTAAAACCAGGGAGCTGAAATCCTCAAAGCCTTAGGAAGCAGCTACCACTGTCCTTTCTTCACAGCGGGGCCACGGAGTCCCCGGGAGGGCTGACCACCTTGTCGGTGGGCTTGAGGGGTCCAGCAGGAACCATGCCCCTGCCCTTTACTCCCTGGTGGCCCAGAGGATAAAGCATCTGCCTGCAATGCAGGAGACCTCGGTTCGATCCTTGGGTCGGGAAGATCCCCCTGGAGAAGGAAATGGCAACCCACTCCAGTACTCTTGCCTGGAGAATCCCATGGATGGAGGAGCCTGGTGGGCTACAGTCCACGGGTTTGCAGAATTGGACACGACTGAGCAACTTCCCTTCACTTCCTCCTGGAAGGTGGGAGGCCTGGGGCTGGCGCTCACCTTGGAGAGGGCCACGTAGGGAAACTTGTCCATCTCCAGCTTGGTCTCCTCTCCAGGGTTGTGGTGGAGCTGACCCTTGAGGATGCGGGCCGCTGTCACGGTGGAGACACCCATGCCTGTGGTGGTGGTCAGGGGGTTGGGGAAGCTCAGGTTTTCGGGCTCCCAGCCTCTTCAATCAGGCCTCTCAGGCCCCCACAGCCCCCCAGCCTGGGGCCGAGGCAGGTCGGGCAGGGGGCACCAGAGCCCGACCTTCCTCCTTCCCCCCCTAGACCTTCAGGGCCCACAGCCTGCCCCCCGCCATCCTCTGCAACATGCCCCCAGAGCCCGAGCAATCTGAATATTCACTGGAAGGACTGATGCTAAAGATGAAGCTCCAATACTTTGGCCATCTGATGCGAAGAACTGACTCACTGGAAAAAACCCTGGTGCTGGGAAAGATTGAAGGCAGGAGGAGAAGGGGACGACAGAGGATGAGAGGGTTGGATGGCATCACTGACTCAATGGACATTAGTTTGAGCAAGCTCTGGGAGTTGGTGATGGACAGGGAAGCCTGGCGTGTTCATTCACTGTGGATGAAAACAAAGAAATGAAAAGAGACTGACATATCTTCAAAAAACTTAGTCTCTCTGAACAGAAATCCATCTATTTATCCACCAGTCCATCATGCACCCATATCTCAGTCTTCACACTGTTTTATACATCATCTGTCTCTTATACACATCTAGATGTGTATAAGAGACAGCCCCAGACCTCACCGTCTCCCAGGAACATGATGACATTCTTAGCCACGTTGGTGTTGAGAGTCTGAAGCCTCAGGGCATTTTTCAGGGTCTGCTGAGCTTGGTCTCGCCAGTACTTGGGATCTTTCTCTTTCTCTGCAGAGACAGAGAGGCAGAGTTACTCAGCAGGAGCGGGGCAGCTCCCCCAGCCATTACAGACCCAGCTTCTCAGGGCGATGGCAGGGCTGCCTGCAGTCAGGGGAGCAAGCAGTCGGTGCCTGCTCCCAGACAGCCATCCTGAGGTCTGCCAGCCTCTGCCAGGCCAAACAAGCCTGAGGACCTGGGTCTTCTCCCCACACCCGAGCGTGGAGGAACCAAGGCTCCGAGGGGCCAAGCGACTCGCCCAGGCCACACAGCTCTGGCAGACACTGGCAGAGCTGGGATTCACTCCAAAGCCCACGCTCTTTCCTTCCACCCAGTGGGGAGACACTGTGCTCAGGTAGCAGATGAGCAGTGCGCGCACAGTCAGGAGGGCAATGTTTAACCTGTTCAAGAGAACCAGCTACTTCCAACGGCAGGAACTGCCCGATGCATCCCAGCTATCAATCATAAGCTCTGCTTGGCTTATTCATTAAAGCAGGCTCGGCAGGAGCCTGACTCAGCAGCAGCTATTTAGCAGGGCTGGAAAGCAAGGCTTGCCTTTCTGTTTACCGTAACCAACTAAAAGGAGTCAGGTACAGCCTCACTCGTGTTAGCTCAACTGGCCAAGAAGATGCTCGGGTCCTGCATTCCTGGGAGAGCCAAGAAGGCCTTCTTTTCTCTCTCTGTCTCTCCCCACCACCTCCCTACCCCTCCACCATGTCCATGGGTTGGGTCAGCAATTTTCCAGTGGAAAGAACACCCCAGCGCCTGACGGCCCTCGCAGAACAGTTGCTGTGCGGAGAAACCAAGCTCCCTGGTCCTCAGTCTCCTCCCCATCAGAGGCGGGTGTTTGCACCCTCAGGGTCTCATGAGGACAGGGTTAGATAAGGCAGCACACGGACCTACAGAAGAGGATCAATACCCCACTCTCAACAATTCCACGCCAGACCCGCACTCCCCTTTCCTTCCAAGCAGAGGCCCCAGATCCCTGTCCACGGGGGTCAGGGCCCTCCTACCTCCTGCTGGTTTCTCCTCTGTGCTTGGGCCCCACCAAACCTGCCCATCCAGGCACAGAAGCCTCGAGAAGGGCGCTCCTCGGGGATTCTCTTTCAATGGCCTCCACTGCCCGGAAGGAAGGCAGAGGCTGTGAGAGGTGGGAGGGCCGTGTCCAAGGTCATGTTACACATTCACGGCTGAAGACACCGGCCTCAGCCCTTGGCCAGCTCAGGCCCAGGCTCGCAGTGCGGGTGAAGGGCACAGCTTTCCTTTTCCATGGCTGCGCTGGGGCTTTGCTGCTGCATGTGGGCTTCCTCTAGTTGCAGAGTGCCTCTCGTTGGAAGAAACCCGCATGTGGAATCCTCCTGCATGGTCCTGAACCCACAAACCCCGGGACTGAACCCATGACCCCCGCACTGGTAGGGTCTCAACCACTGGACCATCAGGGACGCCCTCACAGCGCTTCCTTCTTGCGCACGGTGCCCAGGCTCATGCCAAGTGCCTCCCCCTCCCCAGCAGCCTGTCGGAGAGTCTACCATTACTTCCTCCGTATTACGGAATGGGGAAACTGAACATCCTGAGATCTGAGCCGCAGAGGAGCCGGAAACCCACACTGCGTGGCGGTGCTCTTGCGTGGGGCAGGGACACAGGAGGAAGCCGTTCTCACCTCAAGCCTGAGAACCGTCCGTGCCCCACTCCCCTCCAGCGGCCCCATCCTCACCCCGATCCCTTAGCCCACTACCTTCATGCCGGCAGCCCCCAGCACCAACCCTCTCTTTCGAAGCTCCCCAAGTCCAGACCTCCGGGCCAGAGGCTCCTGCTGGAGCCCAGAGACCACGGTCCTTCCATCCAGCTGAGCGTGTTTATGCAAGTTCCTGCCACTTGAATTTCTGTTCCAGGAAAACGAGAGGATGGAGCTACTCACAGGCAATGCTAGGACCGAAAGACGTAAAGCCTGGGCAAGTGCCCTTGGCCAGTGGTTTTGTTTTGTTTTAATTTGGATTTTCAAAGAGAAGTTGTTGTTTGTTCTCAATTGAAGTATAGCTGATTTACCACATTGTGTTCATTTCTGCTGCCCAGCAAAGTGACTCAGTTCACTCAGCTCAGGCGCTCAGTCGTGTCCGACTCTTTGTGACACCACGGACCGCAGCATGCCAGGCCTCCCTGTCCATCACCAGCTCCCAGAGCACGCTTCCTTCTTGCGCACGGTGCCCAGGCTCATGCCAAGTGCCTCCCCCTCCCCAGCAGCCTGTCGGAGAGTCTACCATTACTTCCTCCGTATTACGGAATGGGGAAACTGAACATCCTGAGATCTGAGCCGCAGAGGAGCCGGAAACCCACACTGCGTGGCGGTGCTCTTGCGTGGGGCAGGGACACAGGAGGAAGCCGTTCTCACCTCAAGCCTGAGAACCGTCCGTGCCCCACTCCCCTCCAGCGGCCCCATCCTCACCCCGATCCCTTAGCCCACTACCTTCATGCCGGCAGCCCCCAGCACCAACCCTCTCTTTCGAAGCTCCCCAAGTCCAGACCTCCGGGCCAGAGGCTCCTGCTGGAGCCCAGAGACCACGGTCCTTCCATCCAGCTGAGCGTGTTTATGCAAGTTCCTGCCACTTGAATTTCTGTTCCAGGAAAACGAGAGGATGGAGCTACTCACAGGCAATGCTAGGACCGAAAGACGTAAAGCCTGGGCAAGTGCCCTTGGCCAGTGGTTTTGTTTTGTTTTAATTTGGATTTTCAAAGAGAAGTTGTTGTTTGCTCTCAATTGAAGTATAGCTGATTTACCACATTGTGTTCATTTCTGCTGCCCAGCAAAGTGACTCAGTTCACTCAGCTCAGGCGCTCAGTCGTGTCCGACTCTTTGTGACACCACGGACCGCAGCATGCCAGGCCTCCCTGTCCATCACCAGCTCCCAGAGCTTACTCACACTCATGTCCATCGAGTCGGTGATGCCATCCAACCATCTCATCCTCTGTCGTCCCCTTCTCCTCCCGCCTTCAATCTTTCCCAGCATCAGGGTCTTTTCAAATAAGTCAGCTCTTCACATCAGGTGGCCAAACTACTGGAGCTTCAGCTTCAGCATCAGTCCTTCCAATGAATATTCAGGGCTGATCTCCTTTAGGATGGACTGGTTGGATCTCCTTGCAGTCCAAGGGACTCTCAAGAGTCTTCTCCAACACCACAGTTCAAAAGTATCAGTTCTTTGGTGCTCAGCTTTCTTTATACTCCAACTCTCACATCCATACATGACTACTGAAATGAACCTCAGTTATTGACATATCTTTTTTTGTCCATATTCTGCTCCATCACGGCTTATTCCAGGATACTGAACACAGTTCCCTGTGCCATACGTAGGACCTTGCTGTTTATCCATTTTATATGTAAGAGTCTGCACCTACTAACTCCCAACGTCGTGGGCCAATGGTCTTGATCAGGGATCTGCTAGCTGTGGGGGGGCTTCAATCTCCCTCTTGCCTTCCTCCCACATGTGACCACAGTGCCGAGGCTTCGGTCAAGGAGCTTCTTTGGCCATTTGGGTACCATCTGGGTGGTGATGAACTTCTGCCTCTCCTGCCCTGCCCCCGGCACTTGGCATGTGCCCTGGAGCCAGGCTGCCCTCAGCCTCCCTGTTGCCGTTGCCTCTTCTCCAGGTGAGCCCTGTACCTGTTTGCCAGCTCCCTGCTCTGCCTGCTCCCCGGAGTCTGGCGAAGGCACAGCCCTTGTCTTTCTCACCAGCACCATGCCAGGGTGCAAGAAGGGTTTGGTGGACGTCAAACTGACTTCATGGTCTGAGGACTGGTTTAAGCAGCGGCGGCTTTGGACAGCTGAGCATCAGGGGGCTATTGTTTTCAGAGGCCATGAAAGGACACTGGGAAATCCCCGTGCTGTAACGAATGCTACAGGAAGAGCACTTATCATACATCCTATAGGAGTCCATTTACACGAAGCCCCAAAACAGGCAAAACTCGCCTAAGGTAGCAAGAGGAAGCCTAGTCACTTCCTGTTCCCTGATGGGGGGGGGTGCACAGGAAAGCCCTTGGCATCCCATGACTGGAAATGTCCTTTGTTGATCTGGGTGATGGTTACCTGGGTACCAAAATATGTCAAAACTCATCAAGCTGTGTATTTAAGATTTGTGCTGCTGCTGCTGGTAAGTCACTTCAGTCGTGTCCCACTCTATGTGACCCCATAGATGGCAGCCCACCAGGCCCCTCCATCTCTGGGATTCTCCAGGCAAGAACACTGGAGTGGGTTGCCACCATTTCCTTCTCCAATGCACTTTGCTGTAAGTTACACCTAATACCTTTTTAAAGTTTTTTTTTTTTTTTTATGTGGACCATTTTTAAAGTCTTTATTGAATTTGTTACAATTTATCTCTTGTTTTACAGCCTTGGAGTTTTTGCCCATCTTAGCTGGTCAAGCTAAGCTTGCTCCCTGACGAGGGGTCAAACTCACACCCCTTGTATTAGAAGGTAAAGTTTTAACCACTGGCCTGCCAGGGAAGTCCCCTAATTTTTTTAAAAAAGGAAAAGGCCACGATGTAACACTACTACACACCCATCAGAATGGCGAGAATGAAGCAGATACGAAAAATTAAAGAGCTGAATATTTGAAGATTTTTCATTTTGTCACCTTTTCATCTTCTCACGTTTCATCCACCTGCTCATCTTTCACCCAAGAGGGCTGTGAGTGCTGAGAAAGCAAGAACTCAGTCCTAGAGTGACCTTGGGCCCCCAGCAGTCACACTGAAAGGCATCATGCGATCACAGCGGGAGCAATGGCCTGGGAGCCTGGCAGCTCGGGTTCAGTCCCTGGGCCTGCTGCGGATGTGCTGTGTGACCTGGGGGGGCCAGTCCCTTCCCTGCACCCCGACTTCCTCATCTGGTGAAATATATTCTGCCCATGAGCCCCTGCTCCCTGCCCGACACTGTGGCTGTCCCCTATAATTCCCACGGCAGCCCTAAGGAGAGATCAGAATCTCCACCGAGCAGATGGAGAAATCAAGGCTCAGGGAAGGCGAGCTGGGGGACTCCCAGGCACATGATAGAGTTAGCCAAGGAAGACTCTCCTCAACCACAGACACTGAAATGCTGAAGGAAAAGCAACTGAGAATAGTGTACAGCTTGAAAAAAGAAGGCAGAAGGCAGAAAACAGGGGCAGAAGGGAAATTCCCAGGAGGCAGAAATCAAGGTGGGATTCAACACCATGAAGGCGAACAGGAGCTGGTATCGGGGACCCTTGGAGTCCCCGAGCAGACACGAGACAGCTGAGACTGTTTTCAGGTACATGTTCTGCCTGGGAGATACAGAAGAGCTGGAGAGAGAAAGCCAGTCATGAAGTGCGAACTCAATTCCAAATCTGAAGGGCTTTCCTGGTGCCACAGTGGATAAGAATCGTCTGCCAGTGAAGGGGACGTGGGTTCGAACCCTGGTCCGGGAAGACTCTACTTGTCGTGAGGCAACTCAGCCTGTGCCCCACGACTCTGAGCCCGCACTCTACAGCTAGAGAATTCCCGTGCAAAGCAACACAGACCCAGCAGAGTCAAAAATACATTAAATTACAAAATGCTCCAAATCTGAGCCTGAATTTAAAGTGCAAGAGCCCCAAGCTGAGAAATTAACATAAACACTCTTACAGGATTGATTGAAGAACCAAACAGAATACCACACTGTAGAAACATTTTCATGTGAGTTTCCAATAGGAAACATAAACTGCAGAAACAAAAAATGAATAAAACTCCTTGAAGATAAGTTTTAAAGCAAGAATTACAAAACATAAAGAAATGTTCTATCAGGGCTTTATAGAAGACTTCATAAAGCAAAAGTTCTATTTCAGATTCCTATAGATAAGAGAGACTAGAAACAGCAACTAAAGAATAATATAAAAGAGAAAAGACTGACTTTTCCAACACAAGCACGTGTAGTAGCTGGGATTTCCTGCTCTGAACATTTGTTTCCAGCTCTTAAATATTGTGGGTGGCTCTACAACCCTGCCCATAGACACTGCCCTCATGCTATCCCAGCAACACCAGGCCCCCCCTCCATCCACCCTTGCCCCCAATCCTACCTGGCACTAAGGAGCTGGCAAGACAGGTACCAACAGCCAGCACTAAGAATGGTGAGATCATGGCGTACTCCAAGACCCGCTTTCTCTCTGGAGCCCAGAGGTGTGACGGATGAGGGTGGGAAAGGCGGGCTGCCAGTGGTCAGCAGTTAATTGATGTTCCAATCCTAGAAATTAAAAAAAAAGAACGGCATGAAAGTCACAGCTCCAGAGGTCATTTGTTCATTCACTTATTTGTGTGTTGACTCATTCATTTCCCACTGATTACAGTAGGCCAGGCATTAGGATGCCAAATCGAAGTGGTCCCTCCCTCAGGAAGCTTAACCACACAAAGAGCTGTAGAGGCATAAACGAGCTCTGTGCTGGCAGCTGGTCCCTTCTCATTCCTCAAGTGAAGGCCCACTCTCAACCCATCTGAAGCCCAGAAGCCACCAGAGTTTAGCTTTTCTGTGTAGTGCTTCTCAAGCTGCAGGATGCATCAGGATTTTCCAGAGGGCTTGTTGAAACAGATTCCAGTACCCCCAACCCTGGCCCAGAGACCCTGACTGCATTTCTAACAGGCTCCCAGAGGCTGCTGCGGCTGCTGGCTCACGGACCCTTCTGTGAGAAGCTCTGTTCTGGAACATCCGTCTTCAGCCTTGAATTACCCATTTCCCAAGTACATCAGAGACAAGACAAAGAGTCACCTTTTCTCACAGGGACACCTACATTTGCTTCTACAGGACAATGATATTCGCTATGATCTCTTCTATAGCTTGTCATTTATGGCAAGAGATATAAAAACTATACCAGAGACACACAGGACAAGATTGTCTTACAAGTGTGATCATTTCTGGAGAGTGACATTTTAGATGACTGATTATTTTTTCATTGTTGTTTTTCCAAATTTTCCTTGTGTTGAGATGTTACCTTTATAATCTTTGTAAAGTGTTATTTCTAAAAAAAGACTGAAAGGAGACACCCCAGAATGTTCACTGTGGTTTTCTACGGGTAGTAAGATTGTCAATGACTATCTCTGAGCAGTGTACTAACTGTTGAGAAACATACTAACCCTGTTGCGTATACATGTTACTGGAAGATGAGGAATTTTAAACGCAAGAGTTGCACTGGAAAATAATGTTACTATTTTCACCAAAACCAAGATAAAAATGATTATTTCATTTGTTATGGGAAACGGCAGAACATTCTACCACAACAGTGGCATGTGACATAAGAAACCGCTCTACTCCTGGAAAAGGGATCTTGCTTCAAGCCTAAAAAGGCGCATGGGGGCAATTCCCTGGCAGTCCAGTGGACAGGCCTCTGCGCTCCCACTACAGGGGACACGGGTTGATCTCGATCCCACATGCCCCTCAGTGCGGCCAAATTAAATGCATCAGTAAAAGGCACCTGGGCATTCCGGTGCCCATAGACAGGGCTCACCAGCTCTCCGTCCCACAGAGCAGCCAGCGTGCATCAGACACGTCATCCAGCCGGAGAGCCTGTGCTGGGCGGAGCAGGGGGCGGCAGCGCAGGAAGGAGAGCTCAGGGCCTGAAAGGAAGCGCCCTCCACCTAACAGCAGGTAACTCCGACGGGTGGGGTTTCGGGTGACTGTTAATGCTTTAAGTCTACTTGAGTTTCCAAACATTACTAGAGTCTATTCTAACATCAGAAAAAAAAGGTAGTTAAGTCGATATACAATATCAAGACAATCATAGCACGTGCTCTCTGCTTTTTCCTGATCTGTTTTTTATTTTTATAGGAATATAGCTGCTTTACAATGCTGTATCACTTGTACTTTCTGTTTTGAAAGTAACTCCTTCCTGGTCCATGTCACCCACCACAGGGAGCGCTTCTAAGAGCGGGGACCTTGCCTTATTTGTTTGTACTCCAGGGCTTGGTACAGTATACATTTACATCAGTCGAAACTCAGTGGTCTAAGAGCTGGAGGTAGGGAGGAATCAGCCCCAAATCCTCCCTTTTTGTGTGCAGAAAAGTCCAAGTGTTGGCGAGGGACTGGGATTACCAGGGTATCTGTTCACTGCTGGTGGGCATAGTTTGGTGCAACCACTGTGGTAAACTGATGGTATCTGTCAAGGAGACACCATACACACACCCTCTGACCCACTTAGCTTCAACAGAAATGCGCACCTGTTCACCAAAGGACGTATGTAAGAATACTCACATCAGCCCTGTTCATAATGGCCTCAAAACTCTGTCCATCTTTGGTGAGATGGATAAATGCATTGTATGGGTTCACGAGAAGGAAATCTACACAACAACGAGAATGAATAATTGAGAAGAATATACATCAACAGGGATGCCTCCTGTGAAGGTGAGGTTGAGTGACGAGAGCTGACCCAGGAGTATATACCGTGACTCTTGATGATGGTTGTTGCTGTTTCATCGATAAGTCATGTCCAGCTCTGAAGTTTATAACATACTGGCATGCAGACATTTGGGGAACAGTTGGGACTGGTACTGGGGAGCAGGGATGAAGGGAAAATGAACAAATAAAACAAAATCTGAGCTCATGATAGAACCTCATACACTGAGGAACAGGACTTACTCAGCTGTCTGCACTGCACGGCCACAGCATACACATCAGTGAAGAAAAAAGACAGTGCAGGAGGCCCCAGGAGCTCTCCAAGGCTCAGCCGGCCCTGCCTGGCTATTCTTGTCTCTTTCCTCTGCTGGCCTGATGCTCTATAAGAGTGAAGACCCACCTCTTCCCCATCGCTGACTCCCACCCCGTGTGCCCAGAACTGGCTCTGTAAATGCTAAGATGCAAAGTCCCGTGATTCAGGATGGAATGCTCTGACTTTTGGCCCCAGGGCTGTGACTTTGAGAAAGGTCTGTTCTGAAGACAAACAGGTGCCTTTTCCCCATTGCCTCAGCCTGGGAAGGAGAGGAGACAAGAATCTAGGAAACCAGGGTCTCCTAGGAAACTCCAGGGCCAGTGGCCCTCGTTGGCTCCTCCTCTCAGCCCCCACCCGGACTCAGAGGCTCCAAGTCCGCTTCCGAGTGGGTGGCCCGGGCGGTGGGCTCCCTGGGGTTCCGTCTGGGGCTGCAGGGACCCCAGCTGCCCACCACCCTCTGCCAGCACTCTACCAGTTCAGAACGGAGCCTCGGGGTGTGTGCCAGCCCCCCACCTCCCAGCCAGACCATCTCTGCCAGGCTCCCAGCTATGCGCCCTGATTATGCACAGCAAACGTGCAGAAGCCCTGGCTGGGCTCGGCCCTGCGGGAGGAGCAGCTACTTGGTAGGTTAAGGGAGGAAGCGGAGGCTGGGCTTTGGCCCTGAGGACTGACTCAGCATCCTGGGACAGAGGGCCCTGGAGCCCCTGGAAGCTGGGCAGAAAGCCAGCCCTGGATCGGGCCTCAGCAGGTCCAGGACAAACGACAGAGTAACAGGACTGATACAAATCGCTACCGCTTCTTGGGCGCTCGGGTCCAGCCCTGTGCTAGCAACAGTGTATATCTGTGTTTCCACTTAACAAGTGCCGTTAGATCCCGTTTTACGGTTCAGGACCCGGAGCAAAGGCTCTCAGCTAGTCCGTGGCCAAGCGTGATTCAGTCTCCAGCTGACTCAACCTCTTGGGGCCTCGGTTTCCCCACCATGGAGAGGGAGAGCATCCAGTGCCCACCCTTCCCCCCCACAAGAGCAAACAGAAGCCACACGAATCTCGGGCAGGATCTCTGGCAGGACGGGAGTCAGCCTGGGGCGAGCCCTACCTGAGGGGCCGGGCCAGGCGCGTGAAGAAGCAGACCAGGCCAAGGTCAGCACCAGGAGGATGAGGCTGAGGACCGCTGTGAGGGCCAGGTCCAGGGTGGAGGACAGCAGGGCCATCTTGAGCCAAGAGGGCCCCACGGAGCAGCCACCACAGCCCAGAACACTCAGTCACACGAGCCCTGGACGCCTGCTCCAAAGCCCTGGGTCAGTGGCCCTGACCTGGCTTTGCTCCTTGGGGTTAATCTTTGGGGATTAGCCCAGGAGGGGTGAAACAGGAGGAGGGACAAGCCCGGAGGCTCTGTTCCCCAGGCTAGTCCACCTCCACTGGAGGCCTGGCCATTCCTGCTTCATGCCCAGACATTACTGAGCACCTGCTGGGTACCTGGATCTATTCAAGGTACTGAGAACTCAGTGGGGAACAGGACAGACACCTGTTTTCCTGGAGATTCTTGACCAGCCAGGATAGGAAAAGCACCTACTATCTGTCCATCATCGTGCTGGGCACCTTGTGGGATAAAAGCACAGAAGGAAAGGAACCCCTACCTGGGGTCATGATCCTTTTTCTTTTTTTAAAAACACTAATGCATTGGATGATTCTGCTTTGCCAAAAGAGAATTCCTAAAAACTTAAGAAAGAAAAATGAAACCGTGCCATTCACAGCAATGCAGATGGACTCGGGGACCATCATACCAAGTAAAGCAAGTCAGATACAGACAAACACCATCCAACACTGCCTACAAGTGGAATTCAAAACAACGGTACCAACGAACCCGCCCACAAGACAGAGACAGACTCACAGACCCAGAAAGCAAACCCACTGATGCCACAGGGGAAAAGGCCGTGGGTGGGGGACCAATCGCACAATCGGTTTTTCCCAGCACCAGCTGCCGCTGCAGCCCATTTCCACGCCCAGGAACCTGTGTCTGCACTGAATGAGCCAGAGAGGTGAACCCGCGTCCAGAATGAGAGCAACTCTTCTTACTGAGCACTTCCAGATGGAGGAAAAACAGATGCTCAGAGGTGTAATGATGGAGTTGGAATTTGAACCCGGATCTGCTGGCATCACTGCTTCAGGTCTGGGATTTGCCAGCCCTACAGGGCGGCAAGGAGGCTTCAGTCAAGCCTCAGCAAGGGCTGCAAACCCAGCCATCACCAGAAAGGCAGCCCACAAAACTGGAGGGCGCTGAACCGCCCCCTGCCTAGCGGGGCCTTTCCTGCTTCCCAAGTGTCCCCAGCTCCCTTTTCATTTCCCTTTGGTGGTGGTGGTTTGGTTGCTAAATCGTGTCCAACTCTTACGATCCCATGGACAGAGGAGCCTGGCAGGCTACAGTTCCTGGGATTCTCCAGGCAAGAATAGGAGTAGGTTGCCATTTCCTTCTCCAGGGTATCTTCTCAACCCAGGAATCAAACCCGGGTCTCCTGCATTGTAGGCAGATTCTTTACCTGCTAAGCTACAAGGGAAGCCCTTCATTTTTCTTTGGCTTCCGACAACCTCTCAATCAGGATGGTGATTATAGTTCCCAGCTTATAGATTCAGAAGCTGAGGTCCAGAGAGGTGAAGCCACTGGACACCCACGGGGCCTGGGTGCCTGAGAGACCAAGCCTTTCCCAATTATACGTCCAGCCTCCTGGGACACCTCGGATCCCATGGAGCAAAGCAACCAAGGTTGGTGGGGGGAGATGCTTTTACCCTCTTGGTGCCAAGGGAGGGGCCCTTCTCCTGGCGACAGAAAGCCCACTGAGCCCACTATGAAAACAGGAAACCCATCGCATTACTCCCTTAAATCTTTTTCTTTCTCACTGCATCAGATCCTCACCATACCCTAATGATATAGGAAGGGTAGATGGGGGAAATGAGGCTTACCAGGAAAGCTGTTCTGAGCTGTCACGCGGCCAGCAAGTCTGGTTCAAGTCCCAGCTCCATCACTGCCCAGCTGTGTGATGCTGGTCAGTTCCTGCATCAGAGAGCGGCTGCCTTCTCCTCCTAACGTCTCTCTCCCATTTAGGAGACCCCAGAGGCAGGCCCAGCCCTGAAATGTGACGCACCTCACCCTGCGTGTGTACACTCAGTCGTGTCCGACTCTGTGTGACCCCATGAACTATGGCCCGCCAGGCTCCCCTGTCCATGGGATTCTCCAGGCAAGAATACTGGAGTGGGTGGCCATGCCCTTCTCCAGGGGGTCTTTCCAGCCCAGGAACGGAACCTGGGTCTCTCACACGGCAGGCACATTCTTCACTGTCTGAGCCAGCGGGGAAGCAGACAGTCCTGGACTAGGTCGTCATCTCCTAGTCCAGGTGAGCTTCCTGGCCCCGGGAATGAGCCCGCATCTCTTGCATCTCCTGCACTGGCAGGAGGATTCTTTACCCCTGCACCACCTGGGAGGAGAAGGCAATGGCACCCCACTCCAGTACTCTTGCCTGGAAAATCCCATGGACGGAGGAGCTTGGTAGGCTGCCGTCTATGGGGTCGCACAGAGTTGGACATGACCGAAGCGACTTAACAGCAGCAGCAGCACCATCTGGGAAGCCCATACTTGATCTTACTTTAATCCTTAATAACTGAGAGCTAGATACAATCATCCCCCTTTCCAGGTGAGGGAAAACAGGCCCAGGGGGCCGTGGTGAAGGTGATCCAGGGTTAACCGATGGGAGGTGCAGAGCTAGGCCTTCACAGGGCTCCACGTGGGCCCTAGCCAGGGGTCACCCCTCTTCAGACTCTTCCCACCGCAGCTCACCCAGGAGCCCTCCCTACCCCCACTGAGCTCCAAAGCCCGAGATACCCTTTACAGCTCCCCTATTCACCAGCCTAATAGATCAATATGAGGCCACAGGCGTGTCCCTGTGCGCTCCCTAGCAGTGCTTGGTGGGAGCAGTTACTTGTCCTTGGGAGCCCCCAGTCTAGAGGTCACAGTTCAACAGTGTCTGGGCTGGGAAGGGTTCTTTGACCAGATCTTCCCAAATGTCCCAGACCACAAAAATCACTCTGGGTGATTGCAGGAAAAGTCCTGTTTCCAAATGGTACCCAGGGAGGTGCGTAGCCTGGCAAGTGTATGAGAGAACTTTATGGGGTGATGGAAGTATTCTTTACAGTGATCTAGGAGGTAAAGTGTATAAACACGTAAAAATTCATCCAGGGGCCAATAACCCCCACCTTGCCCGAATTGTTAGGTGAGAAAGGTCTGTTGATATTTGACTTAAGGAAACAGTGGGAAAGAAAAGGCGTCCTGGGGGTGGCTGCATTCAAATTTTTAAAGAAAGTAAAGAGACTTGACAACCCCCCCACCTAATTAATTCTTAGCCCCCACCCCCACCTCAAACCTACTCAGAATCTCCCGGGGCAGAGCCTGGCAAGTCATCCCACGAGCAGATTAGTTTGAGAAACATTGCCTTAGAGATGATCCCATCGCCCAGATGGGAAGATAAGGCCTAAAGAAGATAAAAGACTTACCCCGGTCTCCCAGCTCCTCCTCCCCACAGACGTGCACTGAGATCAGTCAGAGCCAGCCAGTGCCTCTGGGCTGTGAGCTGGCCTTCTTGGCTTTGTCAAGGAACTGGGACCAACGAGAAGGCCTAAATGTTCCCGGTGCTTCCAGGGTGGGGGCGGTGTGGGGAATGGCATGGGAGCTGGAGGGGGTCTGGCACCACCAGACGGGGCTGCAGCAGCTGCCTGGACAGAGGGAGCCACCGAAGATAAGCCTAGGGACATTTCAGCTGCCGGGTCAGAGAGAGGGGACACGGAATCGCTCTCGCAGCCAAGCCCAGCGTCTCTGGCAAGCCTTGCTGGCTGGGAGTTTACTCATTCAGGACGGAAGCTATTTACGGTTGCTGCCATAAAGCGGCCTCGGGGCGAAGGGCTCTGGAAGGAATGTGTGGTGGTCAGAGTGGGCTGCAGGTCAGACCCAAGGACAGACTTCCTCGGGAGGGTGGCAGGCCAGGTGCTGGGACAGAGTGAGACCTCTAGCCGCTGCTGACAGCACCCACCTTGGCAGAAAACAGACACGGAGTGCCTGGGGAAGCTTGGTGTCAGCCCTGCCTGCTGCCAAGCTGTGGCACCCTCAGAGCTGTAATAAGACGCCAGCTGTCTCTCCACACCCCCCCAGCCCAGGCACCTCCAGCCTCAGCCCCTCTGCACGCTGCATTCCCTGGTCTGGAACAGGTCTCGAATGTTCCCTGCTGTCCACTCAATGAAGTCCTCCCATCACCCTTACCCCCTTGACCTCAGCTCTGCTGGGCTGCCCAGCACCCCGCCCAGGACCTGGCGGCAGTTACAGCTCCTCCCTTAGAAGCCAGGTGTTCAAGACCTGGAGTACGTTTATCAGAGTCTTAGAGACCCACGGGTGGTCAATCCTCACCACGGGGTGAGCTCCTAGCGAGCAGGGATCTTGTTCTGTGGACGGCGGCCGGCCCGCGGCTGGCAGAGCCCAGTGCACAGCTGGCCGGCCGGGCAGGAATGTGGGTAGGTTGGTGGGAGGGTGGCAGGTCAATGCTGAGTGACGGAGGAGGCGGCTCAGCAGCAGGAAGCGAGCCCTGGAGCCAGGGCTCCAGGTTCAGATCCCGCCTCTCAAGCCAGGGAGGGGGGCGCTCAGGGCCAGTGAGCCCACCCCTGGAGCCTCAGGAGTCTCATCGGCAAAGTGGGAGACAACAGACGCCATAGGGTCGTTGTAAGGATTGTATGAGTTAATACACAGGAAGGCTTAAAACAGAGCCCGGGATGTGGCAAGCAGGCAGTGAGAGTCACCCGGCAGCCGCGGCCACTGGGCAGCGCGGGGACGGACTTGGAGGCGAGTGGGCCGGTGACAGGCTGGTGCCGAGAATGGACAGACCCTTCCCCTGCCCACTCAGCCGGCGGTCATTCCCCCCGGGTGCACCACAGACCTGCCCGCCCAGAAGGTCCAGGCGGTCTTTCTCGCTCCAAGACTCCAGAAACCGAAAAGCCTGCCTGGCTACTGGGCACCTCCAGCCGGGGGAGGAGGAAAATATGGAGGTTCCGGTTCCTAGAGTCAAGGGGTGCCGTGTGTCCTGAGGGCCAGATCCGTCTGTCTGTCTCTCTCTCACAGACAAACCACCCAGCTGGCGGCCTGCCGCTTCCTTTCCCCTTGAAGAAGGAAGAAACAGACCACCTTGGGAAGCTTGCATGGAGTGGGGAGGAGGAGAGCCAGGCTGCATGGATGGTGGGGTTAAAATGAACAGAGAGAGCAAGCGCTCCGTCCAGGGGAACCCGAAAACGCGAAGGTAGGGAGGTAGTAATATGGCACACAGAGGTCCGTTGGTGACAGAGGACAAAGTCAGCCAGGCCAGACCACACAGAGGGCTTCGCTCCCTGAGGCCAGCAGGCACTCGGCAGGCCCCACCTGATTTACATGCCTCTTGTTGACCTTTCACGGATGAGGACTCTGAAGCTCAGACGGTCTGCCGCTCGCCCAAGGCCACACAGCAGAGCTGGATCCGAAAACCTCAAAGGTCTGAGTTCTAGAGCTGGAGGTTTTTCTGCGGCTCTCTGGCGCACCTGGTCCAGTCTAGGTGCCACACACTGGCTCCGCAGGCAAAGGACTGAAGCCAGTCAAGGTTCAACTGGAGAGAGGCGAGCTGGCAGCAGGGAGGTGGGGGAGGGAGAGGGCAGGGCCCAGAGACGCCGTGCCCGGGCGCCTGGGCAGAGGAGGGTCCGGGATGCTCCCACACAGGCTCCCCCCTCCCACGGGAAGGACATGTTCCCAGGCCACCTTGCTTGGGGCCAAGCCTGGGAGCTGAGTGGCTTGGGAAGAGGGAAGTGTTTTACATCCGCGGTGTTTGCCGGCTCTTGCCCTCTTGCCCGCGGGCACCTTACTCAGCACTCTTGCAGCGGGAGCCCCTCTGGTGCCAGGAGACGAGCTGTCCCATGCTTACTCTCTCAGCGGGCAAGAAACAAAAGGCACAGAGAGGGTGTGCAACCTCCCCAGGGCCACACAGCAGTCAACAGAAGGAACAGGCCTCCCCACCAACCAGCTAAGATTTCCGGCACGATTATGGGAAGCGCAGGGCAGTCTGTGCGGCACAGCACGGATGCCAGTGTCTTTGTTCCTGTCAACTGAAAAGAACATTTCAAATTGAGCTTATTCTAGAAAAATCCTTCTTTTACATACTTGGTCATTACATCTGTGATAAAAATAGTATATCTTTTCATAGCTCTTACTGTGTGCCAGACATTGTTCTAAGCACTTCACCTATATTAATTCATTCAGTCTCCACAACAGCTTACTAGACAGGTATGATTATACCCAGCTTCAGTTCAGTTCAGTCACTCATTCGTGTCCAACTCTTTGTGACCCCGTGGACTGTAGCACACCAGGCCTCCCTGTCCATCACCAACTCCCAGAGCTTGCTCAAACTCATGTGCATTGAGTCAGTAATGCCATACACCCAACTTCCAGATAACAAAACATAAGCTCAGAGAGGTTAAGCACCTTATCTAAGATCACACAGCCAGAAAGCAACAAAGTAAAGAATTCAACATCGCTTGCGGATGTTCCTGTCTCCCGGGGCCAAGTGTAAACTCCTAAAGCAATCAGGAAGGTTAGAAACAAACCACATCTTTCCTACCTGCAATGTGTACGTGATGTGTGTGTGGATTAATGGAATAGACACAGCTACCATTTGACTCACACTCATGATACGCTCTTCCTGAATGTGCACCTCAGCCCCTGCGGGAGGGCTTCTTACCCCAGCTTCAAAGACAGGTGAGATGACTTGCCCCAGGTCACACAGAGAGTGGCTGGGTCCAAGTCTTTGATCACAGGAGGCCTGTCCGGCAGAGGGGACCGCCCAGGGTGTGCAGGGTTGGGGGGAGGGGCAGAGCTCGGTTGGAGGCCCTTCTCCAGCCCTGGACACACCCCTCCTCCTCCTCCCCTTCCATCCCCCACTTTGGCTGGCCCTCCTGCAGGACCCTGGACCACCGTGGCTGCCCTCCCCGCCTGCCTCCACCGCGCCATGTGCGCTGGCAGCCTTCCCCGAGGAGAAGAAACCTCCATTCCACAGACGGCCCACACAGACCCTGCAAGTGGGGGGGCTGAGGTGGCTCTGGACTTCAGAGAAATGGGCCGTGAACTAGTAACCTTCTGGATGGCAGCCAACACAAGCAGTATCCCCGGTGGCGTGTGTCTGGTTTCTCGAATGCCCGGCTCCCGTCGGAACAGGAATGGCACAGATGTTCCCAGAGACAGGTCACTGCCCCGAGCCCACAATAACAGCGCTCCTCACATTCCCAGGGAACCTTCCAGCGGATGGAGGCTCCTGGCACTCCTGCATTTGATATCCCTGCCGACTCTGGGAGGGCGGAAATGCACCCTGCACCTCGGGCAGAAAATATGGGCCTGCAGAGGTGAGGGTCCCAACCAAGGGGTGCACAGCTGAGCAGAGCCCCCATCGCTTGCTGGCTTTGTGACCTCGGGCACATCACTTGCCATTTCTGGGCCTCAGTTTTCTCACGGGTCCAACGGCAACCGTCACAGTGCGTACCTGTATCACTGGACTATCATCAGAACGAATTTCACAACAAACAGTAAGACAAAGACCCAGGGCTTGGCCCATATTAAACACCCAAAGTAAATGTTAGCTAGTAGGAGAAGTGATAACAAGGGTGCCAGGCACTAAGCGCTTTCCAGGCCTTCCCTCGTCTAATCCTCACAGCACACAGTTCGGGCAATCGCTGCTCCCACTGCACAGAGAAGTAAAGTAACTCGGCCAGGGTCACACAGCTGTCAACAGGAGGACCCCTATGAAGAGGGAAGGGGAGAAGCTCAATGAATGAAGCACCTACTACACGCTGGGAGCTTTTTGTTCAACCTTCCAAGAACCCGGCCAGGTGGGAATTTCCAGCTCGGGTCAGAAGAGAAAACTTGAGGCTCAGAGAGGGGGCGGGGGGTGCAGGGTCACACTGCAGCCACGTGGGAGAGCTGGGATGCAGGCCAGGCATGTCTGGCTCCATATCCAGGGCACTGGCTCCCCCAGCCCAGTCACATGCAGGACAACTTCCATCAGAGGCACCATCACGGACAGCAGATGCCGATGCCTCGGCCACCCCCAGTACAGGAAGCCCTGCGTCAGTGTGCCGTGTGACGTGTGTGTGTGTGTGTGCACGCATGCGTGCGTGCAGCAGAATCCTGGCAGTGAGCAAAGCAGGGCTCCCATTGTGCGTACGTTCAGCCCCGTGACCGCCCTCACGTCAGGCTGTTGCCTCCGTCCCCAGACCGGCTCCCCCTGGGCCTCCACCTGACTGTAGCCTCCTCGGCACCTCTCCTATCTGGAACAGGCACTTAAGGGAGGGGTTTCAGTCACACTGGCCCCCTCCCCCGGGTCAGCCTTTTTGAGTTTATAAGTTTACACAAAGGGGCTGAGATGCGTGGTGACAGCTCAGAGTTACCAGTCACTCAAGGGCTGTTCTCTCATCTGTAAATCAGGGACAATAAATGCCACTCTACTTCCAGAAACAGCTTCTGGAGATGGAAGGAACGTGCAAACTGTCAAGTGCTATCAGATGTTTCTATTGCTTTCTGCTGCTTCCCCTTCTGAAGACTGTGGAGGGCACCTGCTGTCATTTTTGGCCACCCAGACAGAATCCATTCTCCCTTCCTAACAATATTGCAGAGTTCCCTTGGGAAGCAACTCTCCCTTTTTCAGCCAATGGTCTGAGTCAATCCTACCTCCAGCAGCTGCAGGTGGATTCTGATGGCTTAAGTTGGAAGACTCTCCCCACCTGGATGGTGTGATGGGAGGGTGTGGGGCGATGGGGAGGTGCACTGTGTGGAGCCTGAAGATAAAGCAAGCTCTCAGAAGGTGAAATAGAGATGCAGAGAATCTGAATCTTTGATAACATTGCTTGAGCCCCTGGATACAGCTATGCCTGAAGCCTACCTCTGAACATCCAAGCTATATGAGCTAATTACCTCCCCGTATTGCTTACCTTGGATTTTCTGTTATTTGGAACATAGAGCCTGAGCTCAGAACTCCAGTTTAGCCCATTTTTCTCAGCTACTTACATTGTAAACAACCACATCATGTCACTCAGCTAGTTGTCTCTATCAAAGGCAAAAATCTTGCAAACGAATTAAAGATGGATCAGTAAGTTTCAAGTGGATGATAAAATGAAGCCAACCAATACAAGTTAGGTCTCTGTGGAATCTATTAACTAGTAGAATTGTAGAAAGTCCATGGAGAGGATTTGCAAAAGCTCTTCTACATGCAAGACTCAGACCCTCCGCTTCCAACAGGTTGCTGTCAGTTGAGTTTAACAACTCTTTGACCACCTGGTTCCAAGTGTCTACTATGTGCCTGGTCCTGTGCTAAGGGCCGCAGGTACAATGAGCCTTCTAGCCCTTTGGTCTAATGATGCTAGGTCACCAAACACATTTTCACTATATTTTACACAAGGGGGAAACTGCTGCATCCATTTCACAGAGAAGGAAATAGAGACTTAGAGGGGTGTAGTGGTTCTACCAACTGCTAAAGAGGGGCAGGGCCATGGCCCTGGATCTGTGTGACTCCAAACCCAGTGCCTTTTCTCCTGGCCTTCTGGATGGTAAGGACGGTGCTGGACTGGCCTTTCTTTGAGGTAGTTTGCTCCACTTAGGGGCAATCAGAGGGCTTCGCAGATGGCCCGGTGGTAAAGATGCAGGAGACGCAGGCTTGATCCCTGAGTTGGGAGGATCCCCTGGAGGAGGCAACGGCAACCCACTCCAGTATTGTTGCCTAGAAAATTCCATGGACCGCGTGACTGGCAAGCTGTAGTCCATGGGGCCACAAAGAGGAGCCCAGGACCGAGCAACTGAGCAGGCAGAGGGCAATCAGAGCGGCTGAGAAAGCTAAAGAAAGCAGGAAGCCTAGCACTACGGGCTTCCTGTTTGCCCTGAGGGTCTTGGCTCCGTGAGAAGCCGCAGTACTCAGGCCCATCCGGCTTTACAGGGCTCTCCTACAGGGCTCACTTCCTGCAGGCTGTGGCCACAGAGGGTCCAGACACCACCCTAAAATCCAGGATCCAAATGCTTTCATGGGCAGCCCGTGGCATCCCAAGCGAGCTGTCCTGCTGCCTCTGCCCAGCATCTTTAAGATCCAACTGACACAGCCTCAACATTCCCTATAAACCCTCAGGCCTTCCCCATACGTTATGAACCAATCATCACTTGACCACTGCTTACTGAGCACCTACGATATACCAGGGGCAAATCCCTGCTGGTGGGGTGAGCAGACAACAAGAAAACAAGTAAAATCAGTAGGATAATGCAGGAAAATAAGTGAAATCAGTAGGTAATGGAAAACGAGAGGGAGAAATAGAAGGCAGGAAGGAGAGGTGGTATTTGCAGGGGAGTTTTTGTTGTTGTTGGGGTTTTTTTTTTTTTTCGCAGTTTTAAATAGGGAGATCAGAAAAGGTCTCACCAGGAAATCATCTCACTGGAGCCTTGCAATAATCCCACACAGCTCAGAACGCAAATAAGGAAACCAAGACTTCAGGACCAAAGTCCACGCACGCCCATCTAACCAGGCGCGGAGCTGAGATTCTGGTGCACTGATACTTCTCCCTTACCAAAGGTTACTAGCAGCCCTTTTGCAGCCTCTGAGAGGTAAAGCCACATGTTCAAACCTGCAAGAGTAAACGACAGGGCTGGGGTCAGTCCCGGTGCCACAGTCTGGAACCGCCTCTTAGGAAGACCTACAGCTGTTTCCGCAGGCCTTGCTCTCCAGCGTCAGCTCCGGGCTGGTTGAATCTCAGTTCTCTTCTTTGCAGACTCCGTGTCCTCCAAGACTACTGCTCTCCTTTCCAAAGCCCCTCCGACTCCCTATCTCAGGTCACTAGAGCCGCTAATTGTCCAACCCACACTCATTCTGTCTCCTCAATTAACTTCTGGCCCATCACAAAACCTGTCTTTGCATGAAATCTACAAAAGACACTTGTGGAAGGCCTAGGGCAGGCAGACAGCTGGTGTACTAATGGAAGGGGGAAGGCGCATTCTCACCAAGCTTTCCCATCTGGATTTGTTCAATACGCTCCCAAACCCCAGACTAATCTTTCTGAATGTGAGGCAGACTGGAAAGGCCTTGGCCTTGGAGAAGCTGGATACAAGGTTAAGCCCTGGCGGTACGGCTTTGAAAGTGATTTTATGTCTGAGGCTGCAGTTTCCTTATCTGTAAGACAGGGTTACAGATTCTCATTTCCCAGGGTTGTTTTAAAACATCCTGATTTTGCAAGGCTGTTGTAAAGTTGCAATGCAATGGAGAGTATCTGTTAGGCAATACTGGGTAGAATTTTTAAAAATTTAGATAGAGCCTGGCAGGCAAACATCAAGATTTTATGGACTGGAATGAAGAAAGGTCTGTGTGATGGTGAGCCACCACCATCAGCACAGCGACAGCTGCATTCATTCGGCTCCTATACCCTGAGGTAGGCACCCTTAGGATCAACTTTATTGACAGAAGTTGGGGGAAAAAGCATAGAGACTAAGCAGCTTGCCTGTGGTCACACGGCAGACAAGTGGCAGAGTTGGGATTATGAACCCAAATTGTACAAGCCCGAAGTGTAAGCTCTTAACCATTATGCTAGGTTAGTAAATGAGCTTTCACGAGCTGAACTAGCTACTCATTGAAACACAGAGATCAAAAGTCCAGAACCTTCATTCTTAACCACTGTATTAGAGGAAACACTGACCGAAGCCGCTCATCCCTTCCAGGCACCACAGTAACCACTTTTGTGAGTTATTTTACGACACATTCTGGTAAGGAACACGGAACTAACAAGTCACCACCAACCAGAAGAATTCAGAAAAGGTCAAAAGGAGACGCCACGTGTCCCACCAACCTCTCAGAATCCTCCTCGTTGGAATCCATTTTGGCTGAGCAACGCGTGCCCCACCAGTCCCGTTCAGGTCACTGGTGATGCTGTAGGTAGAATGCCCTCACCTGGCCAGTTCATAATGCCTGCTCTGACTCTGGCCATAAATATGAGTTTTCTTCTGTGAATCAAGCTCAGTCAGACCAACAGGCAAAGTTTCAGCCAAGCAATAAAATCTCCCATAATTATGGGATGGGTCTATGTAGAAAACACCAGGCTATGGTAATTTAAGTTTAAAGTTTCCTCTATGTTGGGAACAATTAAATCATATCATCAGTCTAGTAACATTAGGATTGGACTGTGTGCCTTGTGGACAACGCATGCTCAGTTGCTTCAGGCGTGTCCAGTTCTTTGCGTCCCTATGGGCCATAGCCCACCAGGCTCCTCTGTCCATGGGGCTTCTCCAGGCAAGAAGACTAGAGTGGGTTGCTATGCCTTCCTCCAGGGGATCTTCTTTAGGGACAATGCCAATAGATAATTTCCTTGAAAGACAAGGATTGGTATAGAATAGACTAAATTAGATGACCTGGAATATATTGGGCTACACCTAATAAAAGTTTTGGCTTAATTCTTATCACTTTACTAATACTGCTAGCTATGTTATTGTATTTTATCTGTTTTATAAGATTGCTATTTCCTACATAACCAAATGTTTGACTGAGCCTCTGATGAAATGATGACATGTAGATCCATATGAGATCAATAATTATAACAGTGTCTAATTCTAGATATGGGAAGAAGCAACAAGAGGGAATATTTTCCTGTATCATAAGAGGCTAGTAAAGGCAGGGGGTCTGGAGCTTTTCGGCACTGTTAATGAGGCCTAGTCCAATAGCACATTGACTGGCCTGTCAACAAAATCTTTGCCAGACCTGAGAATAAGCATTCCCGGCACCGTGGGACAAAATGGTCATGAAATGCCCCCTCCCTAAACTATGGTCAGTTTTTGGCCATGAAGGGAATCTGCTGACTGGAAAGTGGTGCTTGTCACCTGCCTCTAAAGGATTAAATTACTGCAGCTGCTGACCTTCAACACCCTCTTGAAAGTGCTTCACGGTAGAGATCAGGAATGAGGCACTTGGTGCTCTGGGAAAAACTGGAAGAGGCCTTCAAATAGTTAGATATTTCCAGGAGAAGATTTTATGAGTTCCAATTTGAGCCTCTTCCCATAGAGAAACACTAACATCGTTAGCGGTGACATCTGCTTTGGCTATTAAGGAGAATATTACAATTAAAAGTAAAAATGGAGTAACTATGGTTCAGACATCCAAAGAAATAACTAGATGACACTATATTTGTAATTTAAGGCTAGTCCTTGAATTGCTAAGAAATTGTTTTCTGAGCTGTGTCAGACTTGGATGCCACCAGATATTCTCAAAACAACGTCTGCTGGCAGCTAGTAACTACAACCTTACTTTTTAAAGATGTCCTCTTGTAACTATTACATTTTTAGACAAGGAAATTGCTTTAGATCATACACTAACCAAAAAAGGAGACATATATGATAACCAATAGCACCTTTCATCTATATGTTAATATTACATTTAAAGTTAAGACCTACTTAGATGCTGCTGCTGCTAAGTCGCTTCAGTTGTGTCCGACTCTGTGCGACTCCATAGATGGCAGCCCACCAGGCTCCCCTGTCCCTGGGATTCTCCCGACAAGAACACTGAAGTGGGTTGCCATTTCCTTCTCCAGTGCATGAAAGTGAAAAGTGAAAGTCCAGTCACTCAGTCGTGTCTGACTCTTTGAGACCTCATGGACTGCAGCCCACCAGGCTCCTCCGCCCAAGGGATTCTCCAGGCAAGAGTATTGGAGTGGGGTGCCATTGCCTTTCTCCGCTACTTAGATGTTTCCCCAAAATACCTGGTCCAGACTGGGTTTTAGGCTTACTCTCCTGAAAAGAAATGAGATTTACTCTATAAAAATTCCAGTTGTCACTCCTCCAACTACCTTTAATTGGGTTGGTCACACCTACATGGCAGACCGAGGGATTGAGGTTTTAATCATGTAAGACTCAGATCCGAGACTTGCAACTCAGAAAAACTTACAGTTCAGAGTCTATTCTTCAAATTGAGACAGCATCATGCCACAGCCCAGTTCCCTGAATTAAGACTGAGCAGGACCCTGTGGGCCTTTGGAATACAAATATCTTCTGTGTCCTCCTCTATTTCTCTAAATCCTTGTAGGGTATATATAGGCTTCATTCAGCCTCCTTGACCTTTCCTGAGTTCTCTGGAACTCAGAGTCAAACAGCTGCCGATTAGGGAAGGGAGTAAGTCCAGAAACAGGGGAAGAGCAGCCAAGCGGCGGTAGAGTCTTGGGGCAAGAGCCTGGTGCCCACTCAACAAACACGCATAACAGTATCTTTGAGAACTGGGGCCCCCACCCAGGTGGAGGATGGTAACTTCAGGCTGATTATTAGACACCTGGAGCACTGCCCTATTACCTCACCATCAACGGATCAGAAGAAAATCACACCCTGAAGCCCCCAGCCCAATTTTGCCTTCCTTCTCTGGGGCCTGGTGATGACCATCCTGTTAGGCCTCCTGTTTTGATCTCTGTTTCATCTCCGACAGGGTCAAACAGTTTCAGGCTAAATTGTCACCACGAGGGTGAGTGTTGGTTTGGGGCACAGAATACCTATATGCAGACCATGTGGAGAGAGGCGTCTAGCTACGAGGCCGGACTACAGCCATCTCAGCTGGAAGCAGTTACAGAAGAAAGAGATAGCTGCTCCAGTTCCCAAGAGGTGTCCTGAGTAGGAGCTCAAGTCTCTCAGCAGGGAGTTGTTAGGGGAAACACAAAAACTGCCCAACCTGGCCAGGCACCATAGTAACCATTTGCACAAGTTACTTTATGACAGGAGGTCCTGGTAAGGAACACGGAACTAACAAGCCACTGCCAACTGGAAGAATTTGGGAAAGGTCAAAACGAGATGTCACGTGTCCTACTAACCCTCCAGAGTCCTCCTTGTTGGAATCCATCATGGCTTGAGCAATGCGAGGACCATCAGGAAGGACTCTGAATCAAAATGATTGGCCAGAGATAACCTGAAAACGAATCCCATCCCCATAAAACCCGAGACTGCAAGCCACGCAGCAGATCTTGCCTTGTCAGACAACTCATTTCCGAGTGTTAGACAAGAGCCCACTTCCGGACCCTGAATGGGGTCCCCCACTTCCTGAAACAACTGTACCAGCTTGTCAGAGCTAAAGAGGCTCTAAAATAATCTAACTGAATTTGCTCATTTTTTCCCAGCAGGGGCCTAAAGGTCCAGAGAGATAGTGAGACTTTCCCAAAGTTACACAGTCAGTTAGTTGAAGAACAGGACGGGCACCTGGTTTCCTAACTCTGAACCCCTTGATATCAATGAGTGTCACACTGCCCACGAGAGGCCTTCAGGGAAAGAATCTTGAGGATGTACCAGAATTTTTCCAGCAGAAGTGCAGGGAAGACAGACTCATTAGAGTGAACAGCAGCACGTGTGAAGGTCTGGAGGCGAAAGTCCTTTTTTGAGGGAATAGTGAGCCGCTAGTTGCATGCAAAGGTTGGGGCAGGAACAGACGATAAAGCTGAGTTTTCATATTAAACCAAATTTCAAATTTGCATTGCAAATTTCATATTTCATATTTCCTTCTATTGTGTAACACTTTTCTAATACAGTTTCTTACACTGTTTTACGTTGCCAGTATCTTTCCTTATCTATTTTGTATGTGTCTAATGGTAATTGAAAGTTCTGGGTCTTTCTGTCCCAGTGTCGCTGACTCCAGCGCCATCCTGAGTCAGTTTGCTGTCTTTGAAGTTTTGTGCTCTGGCCGGTAATGTGGTTGGGGTGCTGCACGCACTTTCCCTTGAAACCGTGAAGGAAGACATATGGCTCTGGGCCCCGTCCCCACAAATCAACACCAGAGTCACTAAGCCTAGGAACCTGTGGAGGGAGGCGGAATCTCCTGGGGAGATGGAAGGGGGTGGTTAAATCGGTGTGTGCAGGGTGAGGGGGTGGGGACGCTGCAGCCAGGAGAAGGGGTAGGTCCTGGAGCAGGCCTGGAGAACACCGTAGAACAGATAACAGAGTCTGAGCTCTGCTCTTGCCTTTTTGCATCAAGACTTCCCCAACACAACCCCTCCATCCCCCTCCCGGCCCCCGCCCCCAAAACATGCCCACTTGCCCTTCAGAAATGAAGGCCAGCGTTCTCACTGGAACAGGCAGGGACCAGGCAGATGGCCCAAGTGTCTCGGGAGTAAAATCAGGGCCACGGAGCAGGCACTGAGGAGCTGCGGAAATCAAGAGCGAACAGGCTGCCAGTCACTCCACCAGCCCTTCTCTTCCAGACCCGGAGGTTGGAGGATTCTGACCTAGGCAGACAGCCCCCTCCCCTGGCTGCTTCTTCCTAGCACTCAGAAAATGAGGCTCAGAACTTCCTGGAAATCCAGCGGGTAAAAATCCGCCTGCCAATGCAAGGGACGTGGGTTCGGTCCCTGGTATGGGAAGATTCCACACGCCGCAGGGCAACTAAACCCATGTGCCCCCATGTGCCACAGCTACCCCCCTGCATGCCACAACTAGAAACACCTGTGCACGGCAACAGGCAAGAGTACTGGAGTGGGCTGCCATTGCCTCTCCGAATGAAGACTCAGCATGCCCAAATTAAACAAAGCTAAAGAAAGTGAGGCTCAGTCCCGTAGAGTTAGTTACTTGGTGGGGGTCGGGGGAGTTGTGATGCTTAACCCGGGGAGGAGCTATGCAATTCTGGCACCTGGGGGTCTCCACTCTGGGACTGGCCTCTCCTTGGGCTCACCGATGCTGACAGAGACCAGGGTCAGGCTTGGATTTTCACCCCGATATGCAGCACTAGACAGGCTAGCTGAGCCTTCCCTTCCCCTGAGGAATGAGATCACGGGTTAAAGAACAGGGAATCTAGGGAGCACACTGGCTTCCAAAGAAAAACAAACTGATTAGAGATACCACTGGAACTGGCCAGATTCAACAGATGTATTTTAAACAAGAATTCTAAAACAAGCATTAGAAACATGTGAAAGAAATACGATATTAGTGAAATAAAGGAGAATAAGAAATTGTTAAAGGACCCAGGTGGAAATATTCTATATGAAAAACCAGTTGAAACAACAAATATAATAGGTAGAATGAATTATAGAACAGATACAGCATCTGAGCAATGAAATAGGGAACTGGGATATCAGATGGAGGAATATCTCTAGGAAGAAGCCAGAAGGGATGAAGAAATAGAAAATATGAAGAAATGGTAAAAGATTGGTTAAAAGTTAAACACCAACCCCAATCTTACTCTATCAATTTGAAGTGGATCATAAACCTAATTATAAAAGTCAGAACTATAAAGCATTATCCTTCAATTAAAGATAAATAAAAAGCCAGAACCATAAAGCTTCTAGAAGATAACATAAGCAGATATCTTTGTGACTTTGGGTAACACAAGGAGTCTTAACCTCATTTAAAAAATTGATACGTTGGACTTCATCCAACATTTAAAATTTCTGCTCATCAAAAGATAGCACTGGGCTTCCCTGGTAGTCCGGTGGTTAAGAATTCACCTTGCAATCCACCAGTTTCATCCCTGGTTCAGGAAGATCCCACAGAGCAGCTAAGATGCCACAGAGCAACTAAGCCCACAAGCCATGACTGTTGAAGCCTCCATGCCTAGAGCCTGTGCTCCATCACAAAGAATGCCCCAGGGTGCAGCAGGAAAGGCCCGCCATGGCCAAAAATAGATAAATAAATCTTTTTTAAAAAGAGACAGCATTAAGACACTGAATAGATAAGACATATTCTGGAAAAAAATACGCACAATACACGAAAGACTCGTATCCAGGAAATAAGGACTCCTGAAGTCGACAACGCTTCCCAGGTGGCTCAGGGGTAAAGAATCCACTTCCCAATGCAGGAGACGCGGGTTCGATCCCTGGATCGGGAAGATTCTCCGGAGGAGGAAACTGCAGCCCACTCCAGCAGTCTTGCCTGGACAATCCCATGGACACAGGAGCCTGGTGGGCTACAGTCCATGAAGTGGCCAAGAGTCGGACACGACTGAGCATGCGCACAGGAAGTTCACAAGAAGATGATTAACTCTTCCTCCCCGCCCCCCACGAAGAGCAAGAGACTCAGCCATTCCAGGAAAAAGAAGACGGACAAACAGCTCTAGGTACTCTAGGTACTCCACATCGTTGTCAGGCAACTAAAAATTAAAACATCCTCCAGAATGACTGAAACCAAGTCAACATGACAAAAATGCAGAAAAACTCACGATGGTGTAATAGTCGTCTGAAAAAGAGCTTGTCAAGCAAACATATACTCCTAAGTATTTACACTCAAAGATTACCAAGTATTCAAAGGAACTTTTTTCATAATTTCCTGAAACTGGAAATAGTTCAAATATTCAGTAACTGAAGAATGAATAACAGTGGTGGTATGGTATATCAATACAATGGAAAACCACTTGGAAAAAAAAAAAAAGAGCGCTACTGAGGCAACAAATGCAGATAAATATTAAAAGCATTATGCTAAGTGAAAGAAGCTAGACATAGAAGAGTGCCTGCTGTGTGATTCCACTTATGTGAAACTCTAAAAGAGGACCAATCTAATCTATGGTAAAAGGAATGGGAACAATGACTGCAGTTTGGGAGGAAAAATAGACTGGAAAGGGGTATGAGGGAACTCGATAGAGAGAAAAATTTTTTTAATCTTATTTTGGGGTTCTGTCTATAAGATAATGTGATTGGTCAAAATACTACATTGACTGGGGTGGGGGTGGGGGAAGGTCAATTTTCATTCCAGTCTCAAAGAAGGGCAATGCCAAAGAATGTTCAGACTACCACACTACTGCACTATTTCACATGCTAGCAAAGTAATGCTCAAAATCCTTCAAGCGAGGCTTCAACAGTATTTGAACCAAGAACTTCCAGATGTACAAGCTGGATTTAGAAAAAGGCAGAGGAACCAGAGATCAAATCGCCAACATCCATTGATCATAGAAAAAGCTAGAGATTTCTGGAAAAACATCTACTTCTGCTTCATTGACTATGCTACAGCCTATGACTGTGTAGACCACAACAAACTGTGGAAAATTCTTAAAGAGATGGGAATACCAGACCACCTCACTTGTCTTCTGTGAAATCTGCATGCAGGTCAAGAAGCAACGGTTAGAACCGACATGGAACAATGGACTGGTTCTAAACTGGGAAAGGACTTCGTCAAGGCTACAAAATGTCACCCTGCCTATTTAACTTATATGCAGAGTACACCATGCAAAATGCCAGGCTGGATAAAGCACAAACTGGAATCAAAATTTCGGGGAGAATTATCAGTAACCTCAGATATGCAAATGACACTACCCTTATGGCAGAAAGCAGAGAGGAACTAAAGAGCCTCTTGATGAAGGTGAAAGAGACTGAAAAAGCTGGCTTAAAACTCAACATCCTGTCCCATCACTTCATGGCAAATAGATGAGGAAACAATGGAAACAGTAACAGACTATTTTCTTGGGCTCCAAAATCACTGCAGATGGTGACTGCAGCCATGAAATTAAAAGATGCTTGCTCCTTGGAAGAAAAGCAATGACAAACATAAACAGCATATTAAAAAGCAGAGACATTACTTTGCCAGCAAAGGTCCCTATAGTCAAAGCTATGGTTTTTCCAGTAGTCATGTATGGATGTGAGAGCTGGACCATTAGGAAAGCTGAGTCCCAAAAAGTTGATCTTTCGAACTGTGGTGCTGGAGAAGACTCTCGAGAGTCCCTTGGTTTGCAAGAAGATCAAATCAGTTCATCCTAAAGGAGATCATTCATTAGAAGGACTGATGCATGTGCTCACTTTGGCAGCACATGTACTAAAATTAGGACTGATGCTGAAGCTAAAGCTCCAGAGAAGAAGAGCCAACTCATTGGAAAAGACTCTGATGCTGGGAAAGACTGAAGGCAGGAGGAGAAGGGGATGATAGAGGAGGAGATGTTGAATGGCATCACTGGCTCAGTGGACATGAGTTTGAGCAAACTCTGGGAGATGGTGAAGGACAGGAAATGTTGGCATGGTGCCGTCCATGGGGTTGCAAAGAACTGGACATAACTGAGCAACTCACAACAACGGATACATGCATACATATGGCTGAGTCCCTTTACTGTTCACCTGGAATGATCACAACACTGTTATCTGGCTATCAGTTCAGTTTAGTCACTTAGTCATGTCCGATTCTGTGAGTTTTATAGTTATAATGCTACGCTATATTGCACTACAAAATATAAAGTTAAAAAAACCCACTACACTGAACACTTAAGATCTGTACATTTTACTGAATGAAATTATATATCAACAACAAAAAAAGAGAGATGAAATACAACTGCCAACATCTAGGATTAGGGTTAGGGTTAGATATTAGGGTTAGGGTTAGATATTAATCTAGATATTAAGCGTTCCAGGAGAGGAAAAGAAATCAGAGGAGGAGATATTGGAAGAAATAATGAAGGTAACTCTGGAACTGAAGAAAGATGATAGCTCTCAATTTGAAAGGGCCCCAAATACACCAAACAGGATGAATAATGAAAAATGCACACTGAGAAATATTAGAGTGAATATCAGAATAAAAAAAACATTCTCAAAGTCCAGGGAAAAATAGATCACTTAAAGGAGTAAGTGTCAAATTGAAACAACTAAAGTACCAAAGGAAAAGAATCTGAACTGAGAATTTTATATCCAGCTAAATTGCCATCCAAATGTTAAAGGTTTATACAACCCCCCAAAATTTTTTGAAGTAATTATTAATACTTCAGTATTAGAAACAAATTCCTCAGATGATTTAAAGATATATGAAAGCTGAGCAAATAACTTAGTAAAGTTTGGAGTTTAAAAGAAAAAGTCCATAGGATCACAGAGTCAGACATGACTGAAGTGACTCAGCGTGTATAGAGACACACACACACACTCCTCAGAACTGAAAAATCCAAACAACTTTAACGCGCTGTCATGGGGCTCAAAGGCCAGTCGTTAAAGAGCTTAAGGGCTGAAAAGGAGGAGAGAGACCCAGGGATATGAGAAAATGCTCAGCTTGTCTTTGTAGACAAAGCTACAGCTGATAATTTGTTAAAGTAATAAGCTATTAAAACCAAGATAAGTTGTAATGAAAAAGTAGGGTATGAGATACAAAGTACCCACACATTCTTTTCAGGAACACGCAAACAAAGAATTCATCACATACCAGGCCACAAAACAAGCCTCATGTTTCCAATAGCAGGTCTTCACACATTCTTTGACCATTAGTTTAGAAGTCAGTTTTTAAAAGAACAAACAATTCCCCCATATACTTGGAGATTAAAAAAAAAAATTCCTAAATAACTCATACACCAGAGAAATGCTGCAGTTTAGAAATTAAACACTACTTAGCACCAACTGATGATAAAACATGATAAATCAAAAATTGTGCAATGCAGCAAAGAAACGCTAAAAATTAACAAACTAAGTTTCCAATTAAGGAAATTAGAAAGAACAGAAACTCAAACAAAATGAAAGGAGATTATAAAGAGCAAGATCAACAAAACAGAAAAAAAAAAGAGATTGAGAAGATCAAAGCAACAAATTGGTCCTTTAAAAAAGATAATAAACAAGGCAAGATTAATTTTAAAAAATAAAGAGAGGGAGAAAGAGATAATACACGGCTATTACAGAAAAGAGAACTACAATAAGAAAATGCTATAAGCAACCTTTGCCAATAAGTATAAAAATGTAGATTAAATGCATACATTTCTAAAAATATATAAATATGTGCAACCCCATGGACTGTAGCCTGCCAGGCTCCTCTGTCCATGGGATCCTCCAGGCAAGAATACTGGAGTGGGTTGCCAGGCCCTCCTCCAGGGGATCTTCTCAAGCCAGGGATCAAACCCAGGTCTCCCACGTTGCAGGCAGATTCTTTACCATCTAAGCCACCAAAGAAGTCCATATGTTTATCACATACCAAAACTGACTCAAGAAGAAATAAGGAGACTACAGTTAAAAATAGAAACAGCAAGGCTTCCCTGGTGGTCCAGTGGTTAGGCACACGCCTGCTGCAGAGTGACACATGTCACCACATAATGCAGCAGGAAGATAAAAGTTAAGGCTTCAAAGCAGAGATGTGAGTAACTCTAGCAGCTACAAGCTCTTACACACCCTTTCCTGTTTGCCCGATGACTTCCCATTTTGTGCAGGCGTCGGTATGAGAGACACACAGCCCCGTGGAGAAGAGAACCCAGCTCTGCAGCGTGAAGGTCCTCAGGGGCCAGGGCTCTCATCATGGAGTTCTCTAAACGGCTGCGTATGTTTGAAAATTTTTAGCATAAAGCGTTGGAAAAATAAGTAAATATGCATTAGTTTGATTTACAAAATAAAAAAAGGGAATCTGCCTTGCAGTGCAAGGGACGCTGGTTCAACCCCTATCCCTGGAAGATCCCACACATCACGGAGGAACTACAGAGCCCCGGCTCTGGAGCCCTCAAGCCGCAAATGCTGAGCCCAAGGGCTGCGGTGACTGAAGAGCCTGCACACAGAGCCCGTGGTCCACAACAAGAGAACGCGGTGCGGAGCAACGGAGACCCCGCCTATAACAAACCCATAAAAAGAAAGCAGGTACAGGAATACTCAGAGGCGCTTTTTCTACACTAGCAAAACCTGAAAACAACCCAAATGTGATCAACAAGAAATTGACTAAAAAAAATTGTGGCGGGAATTCCCAGGCAATCCAGTGGTTAGGACTTGGCACTTTCCCTGCCAAGGCCCTGGGTTCAATTCCTAGTCAAGAAAGTAAATCTGCAAGCAGCGAGGTGCAGCCAACAATAAAGTAAACACTTTTTAAAAATTGTGGAATAGTTACCCAGTAGAATGTTACATAATAGTTAAAAGAAATATAGCTATATGCAACACTGGATCAACCTTGGCAATAAGATTGAATGAGAAAGCAAGTCTTAGTAGATTATGTAAAGCATGATGCTGCTGCTGCTAAGTCACTTCAGTTGTGTCTGATTCTGTGCAGCCCCATAGACGGCAGCCCACCAGGCTCCACCGTCCCTGAGATTCTCCAGGCAAGAACACTGGAGTGGGTTGCCATTGCCTTCTCCATACACTTTCATAAAGTAAAATATATATATTTTTATATGATATATATAACATACACATATATGATTTTAAATACTAATCAAAAAAGCAACTTTATATGATACTTGTATTTAAATGTGACAATACTAATAAAATTACTAATGAAGTATTCATCAAAATTTAAAATAATACTTTTAAAAAGCAAAAGAATGAGAAAGTTCAGCCTCAGGATAGTTGTTATCCCCATTTGAAGAAAGGTGGGTGGGAGAAGGATGGAGGAGCCCAGAGGAAGATGTAAGGTATTGGATGATGGCTGAAAGACATTTTAAATTTACTTTTAATAATAAAATAGACAAGAGGGGACATACCTGGTGGTTCAGTAGTTGATAATCTGCCTGCCAAGGCAGGGGGAACGGGTTTGATTCCTACTCTGGGAAGATTCCACATGCGACTAGGCAACTGAGCCTTGTGTGTGTGTGTATGTGTGTGTGTGTGTGTGTGTGTGTGTGAGTGTGTGTGTGTGTGAGTGTGTCCCATGCACGCACTTATTCATGTCCGACTCTGTGACCTCATGGACTGTAGCCCTCCAAGCTCCTCTGTCCACAGGATTTTCCAGGCAAGAGTACTGGAGTGGGTGGCCATTTCCTTCTCCAGGGGATGTTCCCCACCCAGGGGTCAAACCTCAAGTCTCCTGTGTCCCCTGTACTCATCGGCAGGCAGATCTTTACCACTGAACCACCTCGGAAGCCCAAATGAGCCCCCAAATCACAACTATTGAGCCCACACACCCTAGAGCCTGTGCTTTGCAACCTGAGAAGCCACCAAAATGAGAAGCCTCCATACTTCAAAGAGCAGCCCCCGATCGCTGCAACGAAATAAAGGCCATGAGCAGCAACAGAGACCCAGCACAGCCAAAAGTAAATAAATTAATTTTAAAAAACAGACAAGAGAGCCATTAGGAACCAGTGACACATGTGCCGGAACAAGGGTCATGAGGACTTCACCGAAAGATCCCAGAGTTCGTAAATAACTTAAGATAAAAATGCTAGGTAAATATTCACATTTTGACAAGCACTACAGAAAGAACTAAAGAGCCTCTTGATGAAAGTGAAAGAGGAAAGTGAAAACATTGGCTTAAAGCTCAACATTCAGAAAACAAAGATCATGCCATCCGGTCCCATCACTTCATGGCAAATAGATGGGGAAACAAGGGAAACAGTGTCAGACTTTATTTTGGGGGGCTCCAAAAATCACTGCAGATGGTGACTGCAGCCATGAAACTGAAAGACACTTACTCCTTGGAAGAAAAGTTATGACCAACCTACACAACATATTAAAAAGCAAAGGTATTATTTTGTCAACAAAGGTCCGTCTAGTCAAGGCTATGGTTTTTCCAGTGGTCATGTATGGATGTGAGAGTTGAGCTATAAAGAAAGCTGAGCACAGAATAATTGATGCTTTTGAACTGTGGTGTTGGAGAAGACTCTTGAGAGTCCCTTGGACTGTGAGGAGATCCAACCAGTCCATCCTAAAGGAAATCAGTCCTGGGTGTTTATTGGAAGGACTGATGTTAAAGCTGAAGCTCCAGTACTTTGGCCACTTGATGCGAAGAACTGACTCTTTTGAAAAGACCCTGATGCTGGGAAAGAGGCAGGAGGAGAAGAGGACGACAGAGGATGAGACGGCTGGATGGCATCATTGACTCGATGGACATGGGTTTGAGTGAACTCCGGGAGTTGGTGATGGACAGGGAGGCCTGGCATGCTGCAGTTCATGGGGTGGCAAAGAGTCAGGCACAACTGAGTGACTGAACAGAAAGAGCTGAACGCCTGTCACATCTCACTGGCTGCTCAACAGTTTTGTGAGTGGGAGATCATTACTGTTCCCATTTTATGAGTAAACTGAGGTTCAGGCACTTGCCCAGGGTCAATCACATGAAACCCTGGTCACCTCCCTGAGCCTCACCTTCCTCCTGTCAAAGGAGGCAAGATAAATAACTGCCTTGGCAAAGAGGAAGTGTTTAATAAGCGTTTGCCTAATTTAGAGGGGTTGCAGGGGCATGTTGGAGAGAAACCGGTGGGAGGCTAGGGGACCCAGATTAGAGTGCATCATCCCCCTGAGATCTGGAAGGGTCCCCTTCCCTCTCCCTCTGGGCCTCAGCTGCCCCCTCTGTGCCTGGAGAGGACCGGTATGGTGAACACCAAAGGTTCCTGCTTTAAAAGTTTTCAAGGGGCCACCCAACAAACAGGTCACCCACCACCTATGCACCCTGGCAGGTGCTGCTGGCTCTCCTAGAGTAGGGTCAGAGGTCTGCAAGCTCCATCCATGCCCAGCTTCTGAGGTCATCTTCTGGCCCCCTCCCCTGACCACTCTGACCTTCTGTACTCTGCTGTCTTCCCCCAGGGATTTTGCACCTCCTGTTCTCCTTGTCTAGAACACTCATCACCCCCTACCCAGGTCTTTGCCTGGCTCATGCCCCCTTCTTCAGGTCAAAGGTCACCACCTCTGAACTCAGTCCCTCACTACACCCCAGTCCCTATTTCACAATCCCGTTTCTTCTCTTCACAGTGCTCATTGTTGGCTGAAATTAACCTAATTTTTATTTATTATTTATTTTTGAATTTTTATTTTATTTAAATTTTTATTGGAGTACAGAATTCCAGGTGGCTAAGTGCTAAAGAATCTGCCTGCCAATGCAGGAGAGAGTGGGTATAATCCTTGGCTCGGGAAGATCCCCTGGAGGAGGAAATGGCAATCCATTCCAGTATTCTTACCTAGGAAATCCCCTGGACAGAGGACCCTGGAGGGCTATAGTCCATGGCGTACAGTCACAGAGTCGGACATGACTTAGCAATTGAGCGCACACATACACACAGTTGATTTACAATGTTGTGTTAGTTTCAGGTTTACAGCAACACAACATTGTGAATCACTTGTGTGTGTGTGTTGCTGCTGCTAAATTGCTTCAGTTGTGTCGGACTTTGTGCGACTCCATAGACAGCAGCCCACCAGGCTCCCTCATCCCTGGGATTTTCCAGGCAAGAACACTGGAGTGGGTTGCCATTTCCTTCTCCAATGCATGGAAGTGAAAAGTGAAAGTGAAGTCGCGCAGTCGTGTCCGACTCTTAGCGACACCATGGACTGCAGCCCACCAGGCTCCTCCATCCATGGGATTCTCCAGGCAAGAGTGCTGGAGTGGGGTGCCATTGCCTTCTCCGATGTGTGTGTGTGCTCAATTGCTAAGTCATGTCCAACTCTGATTAGTTATACATACACTTCAGTTATACAGACACATATATCTACTCTTTTTTAGATTCTTTTCCTGCATAGATCTGTTTTAGATTTTTTCCCCACATAGGTCATTACAGAATTCGAATAGTTTCCTGTAGTAGGTTTTTATTAGTTATCTATTTTATATATAGTAGTGTGTACATGGATGGACCTAGAGATTGCCATACTGAGTAAAGTCAAAGAAAGAAAAATATCATATACCATTCATTTATATGTGAAGTCTAAAAAAAGGGCACAGATGAACTTCTTCATAAAACAGAAATGAAGTCATACATGTAGAACAAATTTATGATTACCAGAGAGTAAGGGGGGTGAGGGATAAATTGGAAGGCTGGGATTGACATATACACACTGCTGTATACAAAACCTAGTTTCACTTTATGGTCTGTCTTTTGCATTACAGAGGAGCTTCAGGAGGGAGGAAAGTGTGGTTCTCTCCTGTATCTCCGCCTAGAACTCTGCATGCCTACAGAAGATGCTAAAAAAAAAAAAAAAAAAAAATGATGCTGTCTCCTGCGGAATTTGTGGTCATTCCGCCCAGGGATTGGTTAGGTGTACCCCCTTGGTCCCACAGCTCTTAAACTTTCCTTCATCCTCTGCCACTGGGACTCTGTTTACATGACCATCTCCTCACACACTGGATGATCTTGGAAGGAAATACTAGACCAGGCTCATCTGTGAATTCCAGCACCCAGTCTTGGGCCGAGCAGGCAGCTGGCCTGAGGAAATGTTCACTGAATGAATGAACGAATGTTCTGCACCCATCTTCCCCCGTCCTGACTCTGCTTCCTCCTTTCTAGACCAACAGGCGCCAAGAGGTCACACCCAGCTGACAAGAAAGGCCACTCCAGCGTGAATTTCCTGGAGGAGGACAGTCCCCCCTTCCTCCAAAAGGAACCACTCCAGACAGCAAGGTGACAAAGCGTGCGCCCAGCCCCGCCTCTGTCCCAGGAGCCAGCTGGGGCCTGCCCACAAAGCCAGCGAGACGGGGTCTCCTGTCCATCTCAGCCGCGCAAAGGAGAGCGAGCCGTGGGACCAGGAGGCTGGCAGGCCTGCTCCGGAGCCCGAACGGGAGGCCTTGCACACTGAGCTCTGTCTGGCCATGCGCCAGCGGGGAAATACTTGATTATTCAAATCATGTAGCCACTCAAGAGGAAGCGATCTGCTTCCTCCAAAAGCACAAACTGGGGCAGGCAGACCAGCCCAGGGACTTGGGTGCCGAAGGGGAAAATTGCAAAGTTCTTGCACAAACCGGTGCGCTGAGATTTCCCACCCCAGGCAGACTCTGGAAACCTGAGTTGGAAACTCAGGAGGGTCAGGCCTGAGCCCTGGACAGAGGCTGGGCCAGTCCCCCACTGAGGGTTCGCAGTGAGCAGTAGCTTCAGCCAGGCTGGTTGCCTGCCCCCCTCCTGACCCTGGTTCTGGAGAAAGCAGGACGCCCACCATGTCCCCCCATGCCTGTTTGTTCCTGCCTTCACCCAGGAATCACACAGGGGTAGATACACTCCAAATCCTCAGCTCGGCGGCCGGGGAATATCCCGAGGTCTATTCCTGCTTTTTGCTCATTTCTTGCCTTGCACCCTCTTCCCTGAGTTGGACTCCAAAAGAACCACCAGGTTCAAGAAGAGTTTATGCGTCTGGCCTGCAGAGTTTTACCTAATATTTATGAAGTAATTAGGTGCCCACATTCCAGAACCAAGCTGCCCGGGTTCACCATGTCTGAGTTGCATGACCGTGGGCAAGTCGCTTTCCTTCTCCATCCTTTTTTCACCTGTAAAAACTGGGATCGGAGTACCTCCTCTGTGGGAAGTATAAGAGGATCAAGTGAGAGAGTTCTCTGGCAGTCCAGAGGCTAAGACTCCACGCTCCCTATGCAGGGGGTCCAGGTTCGATCCCTGGTCAGGGAACTAGATCCCACATGCCACAGCTAAGAGTTCACATGTCACATAACAAAGATCCCATGAGCCATGACCAAATAAATAAATAATTTTTTAAAAAAATAGGACCAAATGAAAAAGGATATGTAAAATACTTACTTAGCAGGCTATACGTGGGGGATTCGGCAGATGACAGCTCTTAGTATTACTAAACAAATTAAGATTGTTCGGAGGCTGGCCTGAATCTCTGCAGCAGACATCCTCAAGACAGACCCTTTTTCTCTCACCAGAGCTGAAACCAGTGGGCTCAGAGCAGACTGAGAGGCAGAGGGGAAAGGCCCCAAGCTCTGGCCCTAGCCCCAGCACTCAGCTCTGCAGCCCTGGGCAAGTTACTTAACCACAGTGAACCTGGTTTCTGCCTCTTTGAACTATAAACCAGGGCAGCACCTCCCTCAGAACTGTCACGAATCTTCCCCATCAGGAAGGATGCGAAGCCCTGCTGCTGTCCACTGTGGGCAGTGACCGGGGAGCTATGCAGCTGACACATGCTGGGACTGCCCCAGGCAGGGGTGAGGTGACAGCCTGGCTTCCTTTTCTGGAAACTTCCGTCTGGACTCAGCCTTCGGATGTGATGTGGGGAAGGCTCCCCAGGAAATAGTCCTCTCCGGGGACCATGTAATATCAGTGCGGACCCTGACACAGGCCTGCCAGCCAACAGTCAACCCTGAACACAGGCGAAAGAGAGCTGACCGGCAGGAAACTTCGATGAGCCTTTCCTTACGAAAGGAGGCGGCCAGATGCCGTAGCTGGAAGGCCAGGATGCATACAGCAGGCTGCCATCACCCAGACAAACGGCTCATTTCTCTGCTTCCTCTTCCGGGGAGGGGGGGTGGGGGTCATCACAATACTCACCTGCTGGGAGGATTAATGGAGAAGGCAATGGTGACTCACTCCAGTATGCCTGCCTAGAAACTCCCATGGATGGAGGAGCCTGGTAGGCTGCAGTCCATGGGGTCACGAAGAGTCGGATACGACTGAGCGACTTCACTTTCACGCATTGGAGAAGGAAATGGCAACCCACTCCAGTGTTCTTGCCTGGAGAATCCCAGGGACGGGGGAGCCTAGTGGGCTGCCGTCTACGGGGTCACACAAAGTTGGACGCAACTGAAGCGACTTAGCAGCAGCAAGAGGATTAAAGGAGTTTCTACATCTAATGCACTTGGAGCAGTCTGCCCCGCAAGAGGCGTGAGCTGACGCTGCTAAGTCATTCATGACCGCTTTCCCTTCTTCCACGAAGCCCTCTCAGCTCTCCCAGCAGCCCCAGCTTCCTCCTGCGGCCTTCAGCACAGGGCAGGATCCGCGCCTGTTACACGGATGGTGATCACAAGACCTACCATGTGCTCAGCACCCTGTTGAGCATATTTTTTATTTTTTATTTCAGCTGCCCCGGGTCTTCACTGCTGTGCACGGCGCGCTGCGGTGAGCGAGGGCTGCTGTTTGCTACCGCACGTGGGTTTCTCACTGCCAGGGCTTCTCTTGGGGAACACGGGCCTCTAGGAACACGGGCTTCGGTAGTTGTGGTGCGTGGGTGTCACCATTCCTCCACAAGTGGAATCTTCCCGGACCAGGGATCGAACCGGTGTCCCTGCACTGGCAGGTGGATTCTTTTCCACTACGCCACCGGAGAAGTCCTGTGTTAAGCATTTTATATTCATGGAGATGTTTCTTAAGCAGGGGGCAGAACGACCCCCGGACTCACCTACTACTTATGACTTCAGGCCAGGGCATTCTGTGCTATGGAAACAGCTTTGGGGAAAGTGCTCACCATGTTCCACAGACTGGAATACATGTGCCCTGGAAGGTATGGAAATATTTGCACTTGGTACCGACTCTGTGACCTAGGAGACGTTACTTACAGTTTTTGGAGCTCAGCTGTGAGGATGTGAATATATATAGTAAAACACTTAAAACAGAGCTTGACTCATGACTTATTTAAAGCAAACATCTATTTATATATGTGTCAATCACTCCTCCAAGTACCTCTCATAGATATGTGGGGAAACTGAGGCACAGAGGCATTATAAGGCCTTTGTTCCTAAGAGGTGTTATTCTCTCAAGAATTCACTCCTTCATTCACCATATATGCATTAAGTGCGTACAGGATGCTTGGTACAGACATTATAGTACATACGGTACATATAATAGATTCAGCAAATGATGGCTGTTCCTGGCTTGAGGTTATTTGGCACTGAGGGTACAAACTTCGATGAGCCTTTCCTTACGAAAGGAGGCGGCCAGATGCCGTAGCTGGAAGGCCAGGATGCATACAGCAGGCTGCCATCACCCAGACAAACGGCTCATTTCTCTGCTTCCTCTTCCGGGGAGGGGGGGTGGGGGTCATCACAATACTCACCTGCTGGGAGGATTAATGGAGAAGGCAATGGTGACTCACTCCAGTATGCCTGCCTAGAAACTCCCATGGATGGAGGAGCCTGGTAGGCTGCAGTCCATGGGGTCACGAAGAGTCGGATACGACTGAGCGACTTCACTTTCACGCATTGGAGAAGGAAATGGCAACCCACTCCAGTGTTCTTGCCTGGAGAATCCCAGGGACGGGGGAGCCTAGTGGGCTGCCGTCTACGGGGTCACACAAAGTTGGACGCAACTGAAGCGACTTAGCAGCAGCAAGAGGATTAAAGGAGTTTCTACATCTAATGCACTTGGAGCAGTCTGCCCCGCAAGAGGCGTGAGCTGACGCTGCTAAGTCATTCATGACCGCTTTCCCTTCTTCCACGAAGCCCTCTCAGCTCTCCCAGCAGCCCCAGCTTCCTCCTGCGGCCTTCAGCACAGGGCAGGATCCGCGCCTGTTACACGGATGGTGATCACAAGACCTACCATGTGCTCAGCACCCTGTTAAGCATATTTTTTATTTTTTATTTCAGCTGCCCCGGGTCTTCACTGCTGTGCACGGCGCGCTGCGGTGAGCGAGGGCTGCTGTTTGCTACCGCACGTGGGTTTCTCACTGCCAGGGCTTCTCTTGGGGAACACGGGCCTCTAGGAACACGGGCTTCGGTAGTTGTGGTGCGTGGGTGTCACCATTCCTCCACAAGTGGAATCTTCCCGGACCAGGGATCGAACCGGTGTCCCTGCACTGGCAGGTGGATTCTTTTCCACTACGCCACCGGGGAAGTCCTGTGTTAAGCATTTTATATTCATGGAGATGTTTCTTAAGCAGGGGGCAGAACGACCCCCGGACTCACCTACTACTTATGACTTCAGGCCAGGGCATTCTGTGCTATGGAAACAGCTTTGGGGAAAGTGCTCACCATGTTCCACAGACTGGAATACATGTGCCCTGGAAGGTATGGAAATATTTGCACTTGGTACCGACTCTGTGACCTAGGAGACGTTACTTACAGTTTTTGGAGCTCAGCTGTGAGGATGTGAATATATATAGTAAAACACTTAAAACAGAGCTTGACTCATGACTTATTTAAAGCAAACATCTATTTATATATGTGTCAATCACTCCTCCAAGTACCTCTCATAGATATGTGGGGAAACTGAGGCACAGAGGCATTATAAGGCCTTTGTTCCTAAGAGGTGTTATTCTCTGCAAGAATTCACTCCTTCATTCACCATATATGCATTAAGTGCGTACAGGATGCTTGGTACAGACATTATAGTACATACGGTACATATAATAGATTCAGCAAATGATGGCTGTTCCTGGCTTGAGGTTATTTGGCACTGAGGGTACATCTGTGAACAAGTTGGACAAGAGGATTGGTCAGAGGTGTGACGCTGGGGAAACACCTGACTAAGGTCTGAGCCACCAATAGGGAAACTGGCTCGTCCTGCTGCCAATCACTGACCAATTGCTGATGGTTATGAGCTGATGTCAGTGGTGAAACAAGAAGTTGCAGACATGGGATGGGCAGCCAGGCTCAGCCTGAAGCAGCTCGGGTGTCAAACCCAGCAGGACAGCGTTTCCAGCTTTCCGCATGCGAACCAAGCCCGCCTGGGCTGTGGTAGCCCCTGCCAGGTGGGGTAGCCTTTCGATACATGAACGTCACTGGACACTTGCTGCAGGCAGGTACATTGTTAGACACTGGGATTCACGAATGACTCAGATGGGGTTCCTGCCCTCCAGAATGTCATGCAGGGCCAGACACTACGAGAATGATCAGATTACAAAAGGCTGAAGATTTCCAAGCAAGATCTAGAAAAGCAGTGACGATGCCAACCGGTGACGCAGGCAGGGAAGACACTGCAGAGGCGGGGACAGCGGGTGCAAAGGCAAAGACGAGAGAGGACGGGGACACACTTGGGGAGAGCAGGAGCCCGGGGTCCCGGCCTGCGGCCGAGCGCTGGTTCTGCCGTCCGCTTGGCCTGAGCCTGCTTCCCTTCTGCTGCTGAGGACAATACTTTATCGGGCTGTTTCCAGGATTCCCTGGGCTCACGAATAAGAAAGAGCTTTAAAAAAGGAAAACGTCTAGGAGTCTGGATACTGAGGTGGGGGAGAATCAAAGTGACTCATCCATGGTCCACAGGCTGATTAAAACAGCAACTCTTGGTTCATCCAGGATACAGAGTGGGTAACTCAGCCCCACCTCAGCTGCAACACGCCCGTGTTCCCACCCCCCGGCCTAGGAATTACCATCCGCACCGTGTGACCCCAGACCCGATTTTCTGACCCCAACATGGAGATGCCACTTGCTGTGCTCCTCCCGTGTGCACACAGATGGCTCTGCAGGCAGAAAAGCGCTTTCCACAGGTGAAAGCACGCCAGTCACAAAGGACAGATGGCGATGGTGAGCAAGGAGGAGTCTGTACGGAGACTGAGCGGGGAGGGGAGGCAGCTAAGGGTGGCCTGGATGGGCAAACCCCAATCTCAGCAGCTCCACTGGTTCGCCAGCCTAGGAAACGCGGGCACGTTGTTTACCTTCGAGTCATTTTCCTCCCTCGCAAAGTGGGCTGTTAGAAGGATTAAAAGCACGAACGTACAGAAAGCATTTAGCTGAGTGGCCTGGTGCCTAACAGATATTCAGTAAATGTTAATAACTCATCATTACTATTCTACTACTACGGATATTATTATGGAGGGTGGGGGAAGGGGCGAGTGGAACTCTTTCCAAGAGGGATCCGAAACCAGCCTCTTTCTTCTCAGTCTTAATAAGCCTGGGTTGTGACCAGCCCCAGAAGCCCTCCGTCCCCCTCCCCTTCTCTGAGCAATGGACAGGGACACAGCTGGGTGCTCCTTGGCAGGTCTCCACCCCATACCCGAGGCGAGTTCTGGGGCAGTCTAGCTCAGGGTTCCTCCAGCTTTCCCAGACCAGGAAAGAAAGATTAAAGAGCATAGCGACCGGAGCACCACCCTGGGCCTGTCCCTTCTCGTCACTGTTCATACAATGCCTAGGTCAAATTTGGTTCAGGATGCCTTTCCATTTGCTGTGTACCAACTCTATTGGGTGAATAATGGCTGCCTGGAGGACTGCGTTTAGAAGGGACCTGAGGTTTAGAAGGAAAGGGAACAGTGGTTGATTAATAACATCTGACATGTATAGGCCCAGAGAGGCAAGAGAACAGTGGTTGATTAGTGATGTCTGACATGTATAACCCAGGAGAGGGGGTGGTATGCATGCCAACCATTGGCCACACATGAACTAGAAAAGTCCTACCACTGACTCCCTGGAACAAGCCACAGTTGTCATGCAGGGTGACCAAAAGCCAAGGAGGGGAAGAGACTTGCCCAAGGTCACATAGCTTGAAATGGCAGGGCTGGGATTCGAACACAGGCACCTCTGGATTTTTGAGGATGCTGCCTGCTAGGATCATCATGTCCTTCCTCTTGACTATAAGAGGGGATGTCCAGGCCAAAGCCCACGGTTTGGAAGAGAGAAGCCACTGCCCAACCAGGAGTGTGCCTATGCTGGGTCCCCTCCCTCTGACACGGCCCACCCCAATGACTCTGCAAACCCCAGAGACAGATGGTTCTACTGAAAACGGATATATACAGCAAGGGCTTGTATCCAGAAAAAATCTGAATCCAGACGCTAATTGGATGGAAGGCATGAGACCTAAATTTGAGTCGCATCGCCACTTTCTAGCTGTATGACCTTGAGAAAGTTACTCAGCTTCTCTGAACTCAAGTTTTCACCTCTATAAAACAGAGAGGACAACAAGTTATATAAGGTCATTAAAAGTGATTTGCTCAGATCCTGACCTGAGCAAAGGTCAGGTTAAGACCTTAAATCGGGGGTCCTCAACCTCCAGGATCTGAGAGGCAGCTGATGTAACAATAATAGAAATAAAGTGCACAACACATGTGATGCACATGAATCATCTGGAAACCATCACCACTACCCCTCCCGCCCTGCCATCCGCGGAAAAACTGTCTTCCACGAAACCAGTCCCTGGTGCCAAAAATGTTGGGAACCACTGCCTTAAATGTTAGTTGGAAGGATGAGGTCAAGGGGAAAAATTAAAACGCACAGCACTTTCACAAAAGTGAACTCAAGTGATGAAGGCGAGAGCTCAGATAAGCTGTTGAGAAGAATCTATTTATCTCTGATTACCTTGATAGGCTAACTAAAGCTGCAATATGAATTGCTAGATTTGATGATTTCAAAATAAGGAACCAAACTCTTCTAGGAATATAGATTGTGTCATTCATACCACAAAGAAGGAAGCAGCCTTGAGTGGGTGGATTGGCAATGGTAGGAAATGAATATGTGTGTTTCCCACTTCCCAGCGGGGTGATTCTGTGCCTCGGCTTCCTCATCTGTAAAGTGGGAATAATTGCACCTGCCACACAGGGCTGCTGTTTAGATAAATGAGCGGTTCCAGGAGAGGCGCTGAGCGCCACCGGGCACGGCAATGTTCGCGCGCGTGTGTGTGTGGGTAGCAAAGGGGAGCTCGCCGAATTAGGCAGAATAGACAGGGCAGCTATCGATGCTAAGAAGGAGTGAAGGGAGAGGGGGGTCTAGAGCCAGCTGACACACTTTCTAGCCAAAACAGTGGCAGGTGAGAAAGTTATTAACCCCTGCATGTTAAGAGGCCAGTGGAGGAAGAGATGAATGATGCTCAGAGAGGCCGCGCCTGACGCTGCTGAGCGACGGTCAGCCTAGAGGAACCACAGGACAGTGACCGGACCACCTCGACCTGAGAGCTGCCGCTGTCCACGCTGCTGTTCTGCACAGTGAAAGGTCACTCAGAGAAGGCAAGAACTTAACAGAAAGTCACATGGCAGATCCTTGTAAAAGTGGGACTTACTTTTTTTCAGATAAAAGCCACCGAAACACTTTTTAAAGAACATCAAGTGTTTCCTGGGCTTTGCCTGGCAGCTTGCAGACCTGGCTGGGTGAAATTCATCCGCTTGGACCACAGACTGAGATCTGGGAGGATGAGAATGCTTCTCTCGGACGAGCCTGGGGTCAGCACCTCACCACGGGGTCGCTAAGGAAACAGCCTTCACCGCCCCTCCCCTCTCTCCCTTCCCAGGTCAGGGCAGGGTGACCGAGGCACCAAGGGGAGGGATTTGGACCCAAGATATCCTTTTGGAGCCTCAACTGCAAAACAGCAGGGTGTGAGGGACAGGGGAGGTTCAAGGATGATGTGGAAATTGTATGGTACCTAGTGGGTGCTCCCAAAAATGCTACTTCCCGCACAAGGTCATTTCTGAACTTCTCTGCGGGTGCAAGGACCAGGGGCTCTGTGGCTACTAAGAGGAATCAGGGCTCTCCCCGTTCACCTTGTAGCCCCCAGAGCAGTTTGCTTGTGGAGACCTTCTAGAATCTCAGCTGCCCCCAGAGTCTTTCACGCTCAGTCGCTGAGCTGTGAGCAACTCCTTGCAAGCCCAGGCTCCTCTGTCCACGGGATTTTCCCAGGCAAGAATACTGGCGTGGATCGCCGTTTCCTTCTCCAGGGGATCTTCCTGACCCAGGGATCGAACCCGCCTCTCCTGCATTGGCAGGTGGGTTCTCTATCACTGAGCCACCAGGGAAGCCTCCAGAGGGTTTACCAGGGGCTTTAACCGTGAGGCTTCCCTCTCCGCCGAGCTCAGACCTGGCACTCTGGAGATGTGCGCTGCAGCTATTATGCTGCCTGTCACCCGTGCGCCTAGGCCCCTGGAGAAGGGCATGGCACCCCACCGAAGTTTTCCTGCCTAGAAAATCCCATGGACAGAGGAGCCTGGCGGGCTACAGTCCATGGGGTCGCAAGGAGTCAGACACAACTGAGCAACTTCACTTCACTTTAGGCCCCCAGAAAAGGGGAAAAAACAGACCTCTGTGGCTTCAGAGTGCAGGATGGTGCTCCCTGTCTGTGAAGTATCACCAGCGCACAGGGATGCTGGGGGCACTAGATGTCAAGGGAGTCCCCTCCCTGGGGGGCTGCGGAATCTCTAGTCTGAAGCACCCAGGCTTACCTGTCCCTAAGGGGGTGGACCCCAGGCCCAGCTCCCTAAGGACCGACAGGCTGATGCTCGGTCAGCCCCCGACCCCTCGAGCCCTTGCCCCTTCCGGGACCAGCAAAGCAGGAAGAGAGTGCCCTCGTCCTGGCTGACATGTTCCAGAGATGCTGCCAGGCCCCGGAAGAGGGGTTGGGGTCCGTTTTGCCCCACAGTCCACCCCCGAGCCTCGCGACGGCCAGCCCGAGCCACATGCACCTCGCTCAGAAACTGCAGACTCAGAAGGGAGGCCGGGAATGGCAACGAGACGAACGGGCCGGGTGTGAGAGCCGGGCGCAGAGGGGACCGTGGTCAAGAGGGTGGCCGGGCTGCTGCTCGGCCAGCCACGGCGGCCAGGCTGGGATGCAGCCCAGCGAGGCCATATCTTTTGATCTTCCCAGAGAAATCAGAACCCTTATTTTTATGTAAAACGAAATCACTTGTTTTCACAACACCAACAACTAAATCCAAGTTTTAAATCACTGCAGGAGTCAACAATTCCCCTACCCCCACCCCCTGCTGCCATAGGAGGGCAGTTTGCGACTGACCTGCCATAACTTCAGCCACAGATGTTTGAGGACCAACTCAAATTGAATCAGACCCATGCCAAGTCTTAAGGATGTCCCAAATGCCCAGCTCATGCCCTTCGACCATCCTGGGATACAGACACGGACCCTGAGGCTCAGAGAGGGCAAATGACTTGCCCAAGGTCACACAGGCAGGGTAGCACCAGTTCAATGGCTTAACCTCTGTCCTGAGTTGTAGATTTTTCCCACCAATTCACACCATCTGTATCCTTCCTCAACAATTTTTTTTAATATTTCAATGGACAGAGGAGCCTGGCGGGCTACAGTCCATGGGGTCGCAAGGAGTCAGACACAACTGAGCAACTTCACTTCACTTTAGGCCCCCAGAAAAGGGGAAAAAACAGACCTCTGTGGCTTCAGAGTGCAGGATGGTGCTCCCTGTCTGTGAAGTATCACCAGCGCACAGGGATGCTGGGGGCACTAGATGTCAAGGGAGTCCCCTCCCTGGGGGGCTGCGGAATCTCTAGTCTGAAGCACCCAGGCTTACCTGTCCCTAAGGGGGTGGACCCCAGGCCCAGCTCCCTAAGGACCGACAGGCTGATGCTCGGTCAGCCCCCGACCCCTTGAGCCCTTGCCCCTTCCGGGACCAGCAAAGCAGGAAGAGAGTGCCCTCGTCCTGGCTGACATGTTCCAGAGATGCTGCCAGGCCCCGGAAGAGGGGTTGGGGTCCGTTTTGCCCCACAGTCCACCCCCGAGCCTCGCGACGGCCAGCCCGAGCCACATGCACCTCGCTCAGAAACTGCAGACTCAGAAGGGAGGCCGGGAATGGCAACGAGACGAACGGGCCGGGTGTGAGAGCCGGGCGCAGAGGGGACCGTGGTCAAGAGGGTGGCCGGGCTGCTGCTCGGCCAGCCACGGCGGCCAGGCTGGGATGCAGCCCAGCGAGGCCATATCTTTTATCTTCCCAGAGAAATCAGAACCCTTATTTTTATGTAAAACGAAATCACTTGTTTTCACAACACCAACAACTAAATCCAAGTTTTAAATCACTGCAGGAGTCAACAATTCCCCTACCCCCACCCCCTGCTGCCATAGGAGGGCAGTTTGCGACTGACCTGCCATAACTTCAGCCACAGATGTTTGAGGACCAACTCAAATTGAATCAGACCCATGCCAAGTCTTAAGGATGTCCCAAATGCCCAGCTCATGCCCTTCGACCATCCTGGGATACAGACACGGACCCTGAGGCTCAGAGAGGGCAAATGACTTGCCCAAGGTCACACAGGCAGGGTAGCACCAGTTCAATGGCTTAACCTCTGTCCTGAGTTGTAGATTTTTCCCACCAATTCACACCATCTGTATCCTTCCTCAACAATTTTTTTTAATATTTCAATACTTTTATATTCCAAATATCTGTCATTATTTTTTGAAGAGTCTTTATGTTGAAATTCCACATATTTAATCCATTATTAAAATGTAAACCTATATTAACAAAATTTGTTTAAAATTTTTATATGCTTGAAGACTCTAAGATCTTCTTATTTTTTGTCCCTCCGACCAGACACAGTTTTAGTGGTAATATTTTTTAGTATCTTTCCTGTATCACCTGCTATCTACCCATCAATCAGGTTCGTTGCTTTCCTCCAAACTCTCTCCCTGCCCCTCATTTTACCAGCAGTTCTTTCTTTTAAAAAATAGATATATATTGAAGATATGCCATGGAAATGAGACACACCAAAATCGAGACAGTGGATACTTTCAGAAAGGTCATGGGAGACCCTGGGCAAGCTCTTATTCTCTCTGGACATCCGTCTCCCTGGTCTGCAAAGTAGCCAGTTAACAGAAGCAGCCTTTAAGTGCCTTCCAGCTCTGAAATTCTAGGCACCTATGAGGTCTCTTCTGCAGCCAGTACTTTGTGGCCTCAGATGGACATAAAATAGTAATAATAATAATAATGGGGAGGACAAGTCCACAGTAGCCGGAAGGAACACTACAATTTTTAGTGAAACTTGACTCTTAGTTACTGGAATTCAGAAAGAACGATGTAAATACCCAGGCAGTTTAACCACCATCCGACAGTTAAACAAAAACACATCTGGTTTAACTTCATTTTCCTCAACTCCTCCCCGCTCCTGCACCCCTACCCTCATCTCGAATTTTACCCCTTAATTTGAGAAGTCAAATTAAATGCAAACAATTGATTTCATGCCACAGTGAGGCTGAGAATTCCAGCATGGAAAACTTTAAGCATGATGTTTTTCTGGGAGCAATTAGGAAATGTTGGGGGATGGCATGAGGGGGTGGAAAAATAGGAAGACTGTTCTTGAATGTTCTTTGGATGCCTAGCATCAGAGAAGAGTTGCCGGATGCCTACTAGGAACCTAGCACTTGGAGAGGTCAAGCGAGTTGCCTCAGGTCACACAGCTAGGATTGGAACCCAAGGTGCTGATCCTAAAGCCATTCTTTGCCTCCTGCCAAGGCCTTTGTAAGCTACATAGGGCCTCCCCTCTGGCCCTCATGGATCACCTGGTAGCAGCCGAAAAATGTCTCAGAGAATATTAACTTAACAACAACCCCCAACAGTGGTCATTTCCAACTGAGCCATTCAATGGTGAAAAACCACTGTAATCTTGCCAACCCTTCACAACTCTGCAAACTGTGTATTATTAACCCATGTGACGGATGATTTCCTCACCCGAGGTTCAAAGAGGGAAAGAAACTTGTCTCGAGTCATACAGCGGTGCTGGGAATGAACCTCCAAGCTACTGCCCACAGCTGCCCTCTTAAAAGCAATCCTGTGGACTGTAGCCTGCCAGGCTCCTCTGTCCATGGGATTCTCCAGAATATTGGAGTGGGTTGCCGTGCCCTCCTCCAGGGGATCTTCCTGGCCCGGGGATGGAGCCCACGTCTCTGATGTCTCCAGCACTGGCAGGCAGCTTCTTTACCACTAGCGCCACCTGGGAAGCCCTCAAAAAATAAGGACATCTCTAAAAAAAAAAAAAACCCAAAAATACACACTGCACAGCCTAGCTCCAGCCTGCGGAGGACGAGGACCACGACGTAGCATTGGAAAGCTGAGTTTGCATTCCTGTGGCCACGCGGAGATTTTGAGTGCTGGTCCTCAGCCCAGCTTGCTCACTCTCCCCGTAATGTTCTCTTCAAGCTCTGAGTTTTGTATTAATAACTCCAGCTGGACCTATTCAAATTGAGCACTCTGAGCTGTGCCACTGGATCCCAACTCTGGATTAGGAGGCCTCATCCCCAAAGACGTATGCAAAACCAAGATCACTGGAGCTGGTCCCCAGGGCTCCAGCCCCAGCTCCCCAGGTAGCATCTCTTTGTCTTGAACAAGTCACCTCCCTTCTCCAGGACGGGTTTCTTCATCTGTAGGACTGTGTCCAGTTTGCAGGGTTGGTCGGCTATGTAAGGACAAGTAGGGCTTGAGTATGGTTTCACCTCATTTCAAAGCTGGGACACATCCAGGCAGAAGGGACTGTGGCGGTTAACAGTCCCAGGCCTGTTCCCAGCACCGAGCTCCAGGCTCCTGGCCAAGGCCGAGTCTAGGATGATAGGTGGCATTTGACTGTGAGCAAGGCAGACACCATGCCACTCGACAACACAGCCCATAGGGGAATAGGCAGGGCCTGGTGGGGTGGTGACAGGTTTCCAGGGTTCGGGGCCGAGACAAAACCCTACATCCCATCTCAAGTTTGCCGCTGAGATGAGAGCTGATGAGAGCCAAAATTTTCTTAAGCACAGGCACCAGCTCAACACTTTGCATATGTTAATCATACTACTTACTAAATCTCAGCTAAAAGGAGGAGACTGGGGCATGACAGGCAACAGAATTTGTCCCAGGTCACGCAGCTAGGTTGCCTTTTTCTATTAGTGAAAACCAAAGGTTGGCTGATCCGTTTTACCCATGTTACTGCCTGTTAATCTCCTTCCTTGTGAATTGCTTGATTCCTTTTCTAAAGTGTTAGTTTCAGAGCCTAAAAAAGTTTTGTTATACAGTGTGCAGATGTCTGTGTAATTTATTGCTGCATTCCCAGCACCTAGAACAGGGTTTGGGGCATTAATGAATGTTTGTTGAATGGAGACAGCGTTTTGTTTCTGCCCTCAGTTCAGTTTTATTGCTCACGACAGTCTTATGAGAGAGGTACACTCCCTTATCTTACAGATGGGGTCAGGGATACAGACAGGGGTCATCACTGAAGCCTGTATCTCACTCCAGGGGCTGGGAGGTTGGGAAGCCTCGTCCAACCTTTTCTGCTTACAGAGTTTAGATGTACGAAGTTCAGGAAGAGAAAAGGAGACAGAGAGACAAGAGTGGAGGGGAGTGCACAGACAAGAGTGGGAGACGAGGGGAGACAAGAGTGGGCAGGGAGTGGAGGGTAGGGTGGGGAGGACACCCTGGGGAGGTCTAAAGATTGGAAGAGGACAGGTCTAGGGCATGGGGGGAGGCAAGACTGAACACCAGAAGAGCTGGAAGGAGGAACCAAGATCTTTGTGTACAAGTAGCAGGGGGTAAGGTTGTAGGTTTAGAGTCTGGCTTCAAATCCTGGCCTCAGACTTGCTTAACTTCTTCAGGCCTCAGTTTCCCTGTTTGTAAAGGAGATGATGCATGTCAACTGTTGGAGCCTGGCACGCAGTAGGTGTTCAACACACGGTTGCTGTCAACTTTGCAGGTGTGGGAGCCCACCCCCTGCCTACCAGGGAAGCCGGGCCCACCTGGAAGTCTTTTCTCCCCCAAGAGCCCAGAGGCCCTTTCCGGCCAGAGAACTGCCCCCTCTAGAGATCTCTTCCTCCACCCACAGGCCGCCGTAAAGACCCCGCCCCCAGCCCCATTTTGCATTGAAAAAGGGTCTGAAGAGACAATGCAGGGGAAGGCTGGAGCCCAGCTCAGCTGCCAGCCCCACCATTGTGACCGGGCTTTTTTAACCCTTTCTTATCTAGACGAGTTGCAGGAACACACGCCGGGCCAGCCGCTCACCTGCCTACGTCCAGAGACGGATCGCAGCAAACTCCGCCAGCTCGGGGGGCTCCAGAGCTCGGCCCCAAGGCCGCTGCGCACCCCCTACAACTTCCAAACGGACTCCAAAACGCCGGATGTCCGTCTCCCCGCCCCCCTGCGGCTCCCGGACCCGAGTGCCTCCCTCTCTCTACAGTTCCCAGCTCCGGCCCAAACTACTTTTGGAGCCCACCCAGGAAGACCAGCCCCCTCCCCTGGCGGCTGTGTCAAGATCTCGAGACGGCCTGATGGCTGGCAGTTCTGGGGTGGGCAACCCGAGTCTCTTGATCGAGGACCAAGGGGGCGCCGTAGAAGCCGCTCAGCCACGGGGCAACGGGAGGCGGTGCCGAGACCGAAGATGGGGGTCTCAGGCAGCGGCGGGGAGACTTCCCTGGAGTTTGTGAGCAATTACAAAACCCCTCCAAGGTTTGAGACTCCATTCTGGATGCCTTCACTCACCATTTCTCATGCAAAAGTGTTGTTTCCCAAACTTGATTCATTGACCACCTCCATGATTTTTGCCATAATAATCTAACTCACTGAATATGTAAATAGTATGTAATCAATGTTTTGATTCACTTTCTGAAAACAAACTTATGTCAGGAAGGACATCTCATATCACTCCTATAAATAAAGAAGCAATAACAGTTGCTAAAAATACAAGAAAAAAGAAAAATACAAAGACACTCTTGGTTTTTGGTGCCAGTCCCCAGTTCTGGTTCCAGTATACTGACAAGCTGTCAGATGTGTATAAGAGACAGGGTGGCTGGAGGTTCCGAATGGGCTGCCTTGGGGGTTGTCGGGGGGAGCGGAGGTCCCGGCCCGGCCCCTGATGTCCAGCCTCGTCGCCCTCTCCCGGCGAGGGGAGGATGAGGAAAGGGGGCCTGGGACCCTCCACATCCCGGGAGTCCTGGAGAGCCAGGAACCAGAGACGAGTCTTTACCTGCGCAGAGTTCGTGGGCGAAGGTCTGTCCCGGAGCAAGGGACGCGGGGTCGGTGCTCTGGGAGGGTGGACGCGGAGGGGCGAGAGCGCGACACTGCCCCGGCCAAGTACCCCGCGGGCTTATAAAGGCGATCGCGGGGCTCGCGCGCGGCCGGGGCAACCCTCCCCGGCCCCCGCCCCCGCCCCTGTCTCTTATACACATCTCAGCCCATAGGGGAATAGGCAGGGCCTGGTGGGGTGGTGACAGGTTTCCAGGGTTCGGGGCCGAGACAAAACCCTACATCCCATCTCAAGTTTGCCGCTGAGATGAGAGCTGATGAGAGCCAAAATTTTCTTAAGCACAGGCACCAGCTCAACACTTTGCATATGTTAATCATACTACTTACTAAATCTCAGCTAAAAGGAGGAGACTGGGGCATGACAGGCAACAGAATTTGTCCCAGGTCACGCAGCTAGGTTGCCTTTTTCTATTAGTGAAAACCAAAGGTTGGCTGATCCGTTTTACCCATGTTACTGCCTGTTAATCTCCTTCCTTGTGAATTGCTTGATTCCTTTTCTAAAGTGTTAATTTCAGAGCCTAAAAAAGTTTTGTTATACAAGTGTGCAGATGTCTGTGTAATTTATTGCTGCATTCCCAGCACCTAGAACAGGGTTTGGGGCATTAATGAATGTTTGTTGAATGGAGACAGCGTTTTGTTTCTGCCCTCAGTTCAGTTTTATTGCTCACGACAGTCTTATGAGAGAGGTACACTCCCTTATCTTACA
>SJYC01146546.1:0-45954 GCA_006408675.1 Madoqua kirkii | reverse complement strand
GGCCCCGGCCCTCCCCGCCCCCGGCCCGCCCCCGGCCCGGGCCCAGCCGGCCGGTTCCGCCGCGCGGCCAGCGCGCCGCCTGCCGGGCAGCGGGGCGCCCTCCGGCTTCCTGAGCCCCGGCTCGGCTCCCGCCCTTGCGCGGGGTTGGGGCGGGCGCTTCCCAGCAAGGCCACGCTCTGTCCTTTCTCTCAGCGAGCTCGGGTTGTCTTATCCTTGGCTCCAACTTCCTGCTGTGTCTCTTTGTGGCTGTGTCTCTCGCGCCCTCTGACTTGTCTGCCTCTCTGACAACCCACCTGGCTCTGTTTGGGACCTCTGTCTGTCCCCATCTCTGTGCACGTGTCTCTCGGCCTCTGTCCACCCGTGTGTGTGACTCTCCTCCCTGTCCCCTCCCGCCTTCCCACTCCAACCAGACCACTGGCCTGGCCCTTTCTCCGCTGGCCTTGGGCTCTTTGCGCGGCAGAGGAGGCCTAGGGATACCTCAGAGGGGGTGGCTTGGGGAGGGGAGCCCCCTCTCCTGGACGAGGACTGTTCCCTCTTTGTCCTTAGAGCCAGCCAGGGTTCCTGCTGACCGCATCCCATCCAGAGGTGAGGACCTGTCTCGCCGGTGAGCAGAGGAGGAAGCCCACACTTTCCACCAGGTGGAATCAGACAGCCCAGGTTCAAGACTCCACCCTGGTGACCTTGGGCAAATCACTTGAACCCTGTGGCCTGGCCGGCCCCTTAACCCGCAGAGGTCAGCTCCCCCAGCTGCCCTGATCACATGCTGTTGTTGTTGTTGCTGTTCAGGTGCTAAGTTGTGTCCGACTCTTTGGGATTCCATGGACTGCAGGACACCAGGCTCCTCTGTCCTCCACTATCTCCACTGTCATATGCTGTGAGGCAGATTAATAGGAGACAGTGGTTGAAAAGTGCACAGGAACCTCTAAAAGCGCTTACAGATAGAGGGAGGCAAGGCAGGACTGGAGGAGACTGAGGCCTGAGCAGAGAAGCTGTCAGTACTGGCAGAACCAGTTGTTTAGTCACTAAGTCGTGTCGGAGTCACTGAGACCCCATGGTCTGCAGCACACCAGGCTCCTCTGTCCATGGGATTTTCCAGGCAGAAATACTGGAGTCAATTGCCATTTCTTCTCCAGGAGATTTTCTTGACTCAGGGATTGAACCCATGTCTCCTGCATTGGCAGGCGGATTCTTTACCATCTGAGGCACCAGGAAAGTCCGGGCCCAGAATTTCTATCTTACCTAGGACATGCCGACCTTGGGCCAGTCATCTTGCATACATTTTAGACAGGAGAAAACAGAGGCCAAGATAGAGCTTGAGGACAGCTTGTCAGTATACTGGAACCAGAACTGGGGACTGGCACCAAAAACCAAGAGTGTCTTTGTATTTTTCTTTTTTCTTGTATTTTTAGCAACTGTTATTGCTTCTTTATTTATAGGAGTGATATGAGATGTCCTTCCTGACATAAGTTTGTTTTTAGAAAGTGAATCAAAACATTGATTACATACTATTTACATATTCAGTGAGTTAGATTATTATGGCAAAAATCATGGAGGTGGTCAATGAATCAAGTTTGGGAAACAACACTTTTGCATGAGAAATGGTGAGTGAAGGCATCCAGAATGGAGTCTCAAACCTTGGAGGGGTTTTGTAATTGCTCACAAACTCCAGGGAAGGGGTTAGGGATACAAAGAGGCTTGAGATGATGTCATTGTCAGTGAGACAGGAGCATATTCCTGCCCGTCCCAGCCTGAACAGAGGCTGGGGAGCTGAGGCAACAGAGACTTGGATGGACCCCGTTTCACCAATTATGGGCTCCCATGCCTGCCCTTGACTTCTAATCTCCCCAAAACTGTTGGAGGATGGACACTTTTAGTTGCACCACGTGGCCAGCATTGGGCTCCCTGTGTCTGAGTGATTTTTCCCCAAGTACCACTGGCTGAATGGCTGAGAATTGATGCTTTTGAATTGTGGTGCTGGAGAAGACTCTGGAGAGTCCCTGAGATCAAACCAGTCCATCCTAAAGGAAATCAACCCCGAATATTCATTGGAAGGGCTAACGCTGAAACTGAAGCTCCAATACTTTGGCCGCCTAATGGAAATAGCTGACTTATTGGGAAAGACCCCGATGCTGGAAAGATTGAAGGCAAAAGGAGACGGGGATGGCAGAGAATGAAATGCTTAGAGAGCATCACCGACTCAATGGACATGAATGTGAGCAAACTCTGGGAGATAGGAGAGGACAGAGGAGCCTGACGTGCTGAGAGGGGAGAAACTAAGAAAACTGAAACAGGAGCTTGCCTGGTGGCCCGGTGGCTAAGGGTCCCCCTGCCAGTGCGGGGGACACAGGTTCAGTCCCTCAGCCAGGAAGATCCCGCGTGCCTCACAGCAGCTAAGCCTGTGCACCAACTCCCGAGCCTGTGCTCGAGGGCCCGCGGGCTGCCGCCACCGAAGCCTGCACACCCTGGAGCCCGTGCCCCTCGACAAGAGGCGCCACCGAAATGAGAAGCCCTTGCACCGCAACTAGAGAGGAAGCCTGCTCATCGCGACTGGAGAAGCCCACTCACAGCAACGAAGACCCAGCACAGGCGGAAACAAATAGAAAGAGGCCTGAGGCAATGTCATTGAACCAAGGGGGGCACCTCCCCGCGTCACCGGGTGCTGACTTGGTGTGAGGCTCTGGTCCGATATGAGTCTTTGTACATATTAACCCAGCTAATGCTCACAACAGCCCTACCAAGTAGGAACTTTTATTCCCACTTTACAGATGAGAAAACAGGCATATATGAGCTGTCATTTGCAGAAGTGCCCAGCAGCCTGGTGTCAAGCTCTTTACAGGTGAAATTCGTTGACTTCTCTCTGTAAGATCGAGGCAGGTTCGTGAATGTCACCCTCGGTTTCCAAATGAGGAAGCTCTTGGCTCAGAGAGGCTTAACAACTTATTCTTTCAAGAATATTCATTGGGTGCCTGCTCAGTGCAGGCACTGTGCTAGGATCTGGAGACACAAGTGAACAAGACAGATTTCTGGCCTCATGGAGCTGACATTCCAGTTAAGGAAGATAGATAATAAACAGTCAACACTATAATGAAGCAAGTTATATGTAAATTAGAAGATGATAAGCGAATGGATAAAGAACTAGAGCAGATATTAGGGAGAGGAGGCGTGCTGGGAAGGGGGCAGATTGAGACAGAATAGTGTTCAGGGGAGAGAAGACGAGGGAATTCCCAAGCATTCCTTAACAAGGAGATCCGACTCCTCTCTGGGATGCGTCTGCTGAGAAGTGGACTGTGAGCAAGAGGCCAGCTAGCAATATCTCTCTATGTCTGCTGGGCTTCCCAGGTGGTGCTAGCGGTTACACACGCACACACACACACACACACACACACACACACACACACACACAGAAACCCCCTGCCTGCTGATGCAGGATACATAAGAGACGAAGGTTCCATTCCTGGGTTGGGAAGATCCCCTGAGGAAGAGCATGGTGACCTACTCCACTATTCCTGCCCAGAGAATCCCCATAGACAGAGGAACCTGGCGGGCTACAGTCCATGCGGTCGCAAAGAGTCGGAGACGACTGAAGCGACTTAGCATGCACACACACTCTGTCCCTGCTGTGACATGTCAAGGAAGAAGCCGACCCTTAAACCGAGGGCAGGAGCATGCTCTGAGCCCAAGGCCACTTGATAGAGAAGACGGAAGCCAAGAGAAAGCCTTCCTGAAGCCACCCAGCCCGTCAGGGAGAAGTCAGGCTGCCTGTGGGGGGCAGTGGTGTTAGTCGCTCAGTCGTGCCTGACTCTGCGACCCCGTGGACGGCAGCTCGCTAGGCTCCTCTGTCCGTGGAATTCTCCAGGCAAGAACACTGGAGTGGATTGCCATGTCCTTCTCCAGAGGACCTTCCGTACGCAGGAGTCTCCTGTGTTGTAGGCAGATTCTTTACCGTTTCAGCTATAGGAAAGACCTGAGCTTTTTTGTTTTGTTTTGTTAATCATTTGCCACTGCAGTTGCTGATTTTTTAAAAAATGATTTCATGTAAGCATTTATTCTTGGCTTGCTGGGTCTCTTGTTGCTGAGCAAACTTTTCTCGAGTTGCGGCAAGTGGGGCCTTCCCTTCATTGCCACTCGTGGTCTTCTCTCTGCGCTGGCTCCTCCCGATGTGGTTCCCGAGTTCCAGAGCCCTGGCTCGATAGTTGTGGCTCGTGGGCTTAGTCGCTCCGCAGCGTGTGGGATCTTGCCCATTCAGGATCGACCCGAATCTCCAGTATTGGCAGGCAGGCAGATTCTTTACCACTGAGCCACTAAGGAAGCCGCTCACCTGCGCTTTCGAGCAGTGCCGATAGTCCGTCCCAGGACCAGCTCTAGCTTCAGCCCTAGTCCCAGACTCCCCTCCCCAGTTCCGCCTGCGCCAGGCCACCTCCAACGTCATCCTGGCTCAGCCCTTCTCTTCTCCGTCTCAGCCCGGTCTCCCAGGCAGTGCTAACCCAAGCTTCCAGCTCATTCGCAGTCCCAGCCCCCTCAGCCACCCCCTGGCAGTCAGCCCTGTGCCCAGTACCCTAAGAAATGACCAGGGAGCGTCCCCCAGCCCCCGCTGTACTTAAAGGAAGCCTTCCTCACAAAGGCCTGGGGCGCCCGCCCTGTGAGAAAACCCCATTGTCTGAGGAACAATGTCTCTATTTTGTCCTTTATTTCTAAAGAGACTTGTGAGCAGGCTCCAAGCTCCAAGACAGAGTGTTGCTTCCTATTCTCAGCCCTGGAGAAGCTGCAGGCCAAAAGGAAGGGTCAAGGCTGTCTGCTGGGGGCTGGATTCCAGAGATGAGAGCGGATTCAGGCAGGCCCAGCCTTAGCAGTCTCATGGCATTCCCAGAATGGAGACAGGAAGGAAGGCATCCCAAACAAGTAGGAAGAGAGTTTGTACCCAGGGTGACGGAAAGGTCTCCTTCTCCCACCCCCACCACATACTTATACAACTTGGATCCCCTCTGATAAAGCCTTCCTGGATATTCATCCATGCTCCTGGCTGTCCATCCCTCTCCCTGTCTTCAGCGGACATGTCTGAGGTGGGCCTTGGAGATGCTCCCCAGGGGGCTGTATCACTTTTGCCTCCCACTTCCTGTTAGATGCAAACTTGAGGGCCCAAGAATACTTTAGGGCTTGGACGATGGCAGGCTGATGTTTGGCAGCTTGAGGATTTCTTTAGCAATGTTCTGAAAGGCTTATGGCTCTTATAGCAAATAGATCAGACACCTACTAAGCCTACAAAACCATCCCCAAGAAAAAGAAATGCAGAAAGGCAAAATGGCTGTCTGAGGAGGCCTTACAAATACCTGAGAAAAGAAGCGAAGCTAAAGGCAAAGGAGAAAAGGAAAGATATACCCATCTGAATGCAGAGTTCCAAAGAATAGCAAGGAGAGATATGAACGCCTTCCTCAGTGAACAGTGCAAACAAATAGAAGAAAACAATAGAATGGAAAGGACAAGAGATCTCTTCAAGAAAACTGAAGGTACCAAGGGAACATTTCATGTAAAGAAAGGCACAATAAAGTACAGAAACAGTATGGACCTAACAGAAGCAGAAGATAAGAAGAGATGGCAAGAATACACAGAAGAACTGTACAAAAAAATCTTGATGACCCAGATAACCATGATGGTGTGATCACTCACCTAGAGCCAGACATTCTGGAGTGCAAAGTCAAGTGGGCCTTAAGAAACATCACTATAAACAAAGTTAATGGAGGTGATGGAATTCCAGCTGAGCTATTTCAAATCCTAAAAGATGATGCTGTTAAAGTGCTACATTCAATATGCCAGCAAATTTGGAAAACTCAGCAGTGGCCACAGGACTGGAAAAGGTCAGTTTTCATTCCAATCCCAAAGAAGGGCAATGCCAAAGAATGTTCAGACCACCACATAATTGCGCTCATCTCATATGCTAGCAAAGTCATGCTCAAAATCCTTTAAGCTAGACTTCAGCAGTATGTGAATCGAGAACTTCCAGATGTACAAGCTGGATTTAGAAAAGGCAGAGGAACCGGAGACCAAATTGCCAACATCCGTTGAACCATAGAAAAAGCTAGAGAGTTCCAGAAAAACATCTACTTCTGCTTCATTACTATGCTAAAGCCTTTGACTGTGTAGACCACAACAAACTGTGGAAAATTCTTCAAGAGTTGGGAATATAAGATCATCTCACCCGCTTCCTCTGGCACCTGTATGCAGGTCAAGAAGCAACAGTTAGAACTGGACATGGAACAATGGACTGATTCCAAACTAAGAAAGGAGTGCTCAAGGCTGTATATCGTCACTCTGCTTGTTTAACTTGTTTGCAGAGTGCATCATGTGAAATGCCAAGCTGAATGAAGCTCAGCCGGAATCACGATTGCTGGGGGAAATATCAATAACCTCAGACATGCAGATGACACCACCCTTATGGCAGAAATGAAGAGGAACTAAAGAGCCTCTTGATGAAAGTGAAAGAGAAGAGTGACAAAGCTGACTTAAAACTCAACATTCAAAAAATGAAGAGCATGGCATCTGGTCCCATCACTTCATGGCAAATAAATGGGTAACAATGGAAACAGTAACAGACTTTATTTTCTTGGCTCCAAACTCACTGCAGATGGTGACTGCAGCCATGAAATTAAAAGACAGTTGCTCCTTGGAACAAAAACTATAACAAACCTCTTTCTCTCTCTTTAGTTGTTAAGTCGTGTCCGACTCTTGAGACCCCATGGACTGTAGCCCGCCAGGCTCCTCTGTCCATGGGATTCTCCAGGCAAGAATATTGGGGTGGGTCGCCATTTCCTTCTCCAGGGGATCTTCCCAACCCAGGAATCAAACCCAGGTCTCCTGCATTGCAGGCAGATTCTTTACCAATTGAGCTATGAAGGAAGCCCATGACAAACCTAGACAATGTATTAAAAAAGCAAAGACAATACTTTTCCAACAAAGGTCCATCTAGTCGAAGCTATGATTTTTTCCAGTAGTCAGGTGGTGGTGGTGGTTTAGTCGCTCAGTCATGTTCAACTCTTGAGACCCCATGGACTGTAACTCGCCAGGCTCCTCTGCCCATGGGATTCTCCAGGCAAGAATAATGGGGTGGATTGCCATTTCCTTCTCCAGGGGATCTTCCCAACCCAGGAATCAAACCCAGGTTTCCTGCATTGCAGGCAGATTCTTTACCAACTGTGTTATCAGGGAAGCCGCTGCAAACTGTGGACATGAGGCGAACTAGAAATATCTCTCTAAACTGGCTATGACATGAAAAGGAAGATGCCATCCATTAAAAGGAGGACAGGAGGCTGCACTGAGCCCACGGCCAGTTGTCAGGAGACGAACAGCCACAGGACACTTGTAAACACAGAAATGTGGCAAAGTCTCCACGTGTTTGTTGTTGTTCAGCTGCACAGTCCTGTCTGACTCTTTGGCACTCCACGGACTGCAGCACACCAGGCCTCCTATCCTTCACCATCTCCAGGAGCTTGCTCAAACTCATGTCCGTTGAGTCGGTGATGCCATCCAACTATCTCATTCTTTGTCGTCCCCTTCTCCTCCTGCCTTCAATCTTTGCCCACTTCAGGGTCTTTTCTAATGAGATGGCGATTCACATCAGGTGGCCGAAGTATTGGAGCTTCAGCTTCAGCATCAGTCCTTCTAATGAATATTCAGGACTGATTTCCTTTAGGATGGACTGGTTGGATCTCCTTGTAGTCCAAAGGACTCTCAAGAGTATTCCCTAACACCACAGTTCAAAAGCATTAATTCTTCGGCTCAGCTTTCTTTATAGTCCAACTCTCACATCCATACATTCCCTGGTTTCCCAGTGGTTAGGACTTGGTGCTGTCAATCAGGGCCTGGGTTCAATGTTAGGTCAGGAAACTAAGACTCTGCAAGTCATGTGGCATAGTCCCCCCCAAATCATCTCAGACAAAGATTGCTTCATGGAATGTGCTTAGGAGGGACCTGAGGAGTCTTCAGTTTCATCTCCTGCTAAGTCCCCTACCTGCTGCCTGTGCTTACACTAAATATAGCTGAGCATGGAGAATTCCACTTTTTGGCTAGAATCCTGGGCTTACTGTCAACTTGGACCACAGGCCTCAGGTCTAAATTGCCTAGTTTTTCTTTCTCTCCTTTCAACCTGTCCAATTTCAAAGGAGTCACGCACGCCTCTTTCTTGTAGGAATTTATTAATGACTGCAAGAAATGAGCAGCCTCCAAAATCCTGAGATTTTCCCACGAGTTTCATAAAAGAGCAGCCTTGGAGGCCCCTGGTTTGAATTCCAAGATTCAACAGACTCTGACCACACTGACTCCTTCACCACCAGCTATTTTAGAATAGCCAACCTCCCGGCCGAAAATCCCTGTTCCACCTGTGCTGTATTGCCCTCCTCTGCCCCACACGTTCTGCACCGGAGGACCTGTGATTTGCAGCATCCTGCCTCAGGTCCCCGTTTGCTCATCAGTTAAGTTGTAAATACCAGAATCTGGACTTTACAAATGGTGCCAGTGGTAAAGAACCTGCCTGTCAGTGCAGGAGACATAGGAGTCATGGGTTTGATCCCTGGGTCAGGAAGGTTCCCCTGGAGGAGGGCATGGCAACCCACTCCAGCATTCTTGCCTGGAGAATCCCATGGACAGAAAAACCTGGCGGGCTACAGTCCATAGGGTCGCACAGAGTCAGACACGACTGTAGCAACTTAGCACACAACACAAAATCTAATTTGTCAAACTTAAAAAAATTTTAAATTTATTTACTACTTATTTTTGGCTGCCCTGGGTCTTCACTGCTGCCCGCAGGCCTCTCTTCTAGTTGTGTCTAGCAGGGGCTCCTCTCGAGTTGCGACGCGTGGTTGTGATACTCTGTAGCTACGATGTGTCTGGGTGTGATACAACTTCTCCTCGTAGTGGCTTCTTTTGTTGAAGAGCACAGACAGACTCTAGAGCGTGCGGGCTTCAGCAGTCGTGGCAAACTGGCTTAGTTGCCCCACGGCACGCGGAATCTTTCTGGACCAGGGATCAAACCCCTGTCCTCTGCACTGGCAGGCGGATGCTTAACCACTGGACTGCCAGGGAAGTCCTCAAGCCAGTTTTGAAACTTATTGGCTCAGGAAACAGGCGAGTCTACACGTGGGAGAGGCTTCTATCCTTGGTGGCCCAGTGATGTCCTAGCACCTGATTTCTCTCTCTTTTCATTTCTCAGCTCCTTTTGGCCCCGTGTACATCCAGGTGGAGGTTCCCAGATGACATATCACCTTCAGTGTATCATCAAAAACCTGGAAATCTGTTTCCCCAAACAAACTCAAGTCTTGGAATTGTCTCATGGACCAGACTTTCATTGTTGTTCAGTCCCTAAGTCATATCTGATTCTTTTGCAACCTATGGACAGAGCTCACCGGACTCCTCTGTCCTCCACTATCTCCCAGAGTTTGCCCAATTTCATGTCCCTGGTGATGCATCTAACCATCTCATCTGCTGCCACCCCCTTCTCCTTGTCATGGCAAAGGGACTTTCACAACTCAATGCAGTGATGAGCCATACGGTGCTGGACCACCCAAGATGGATGGGTCACGGTGAAGAGTTCTGATAAGATGAGGTCCATTGGAGAAGTGCCGGGGTCCAGCCCTGGTGGATCCAGGGTGATTCGAAGGTGGGGATGGAGTCGGCATCCTAGAAAAACTTATTTAATTACAGATAGAGAGGGATTAGGAATTTAGCAGAGAAAAAGAGGCCGAATAACTTGGTTAACACGGGGTACCAATCACCACCTACGTAGCCCGCAGGCATCTTCCCGTTTTCCCGAAGGAGAGGAGGCACTGAGGCCCCCCCATCTCGGTGCGATCTTAGAGGCCCAGGCAAAGTTAGTAGGCTTGGTGGGTCCTATGCACCAGATGGGAATTCGACCAGAAAATAGTAAGAAAGAGAGAAAGGGGCTGAATAACTTGGTTTACATGGGGTACCAATAAAATTCCGGACAAGGAATTTGCACCATTTGCATGGAGGGCACCCACTCTCCAGATGGGAATTCAGCCAGAAAATTGGGGAGCAGAAAGGAACGACATGAGGGAATCAGTCTTTCCAAAACTGATTCGATTTCTTTATTTTTCAGGTTTGTTTATATACCTTTTGCTACACATAGGGATGAATACAGAGTCATGCGGGGGTCAGCAGACCTGATCCTTGTCACAATCAGGTGTTTCATATAAAATTATACAAAAGTCTTATAAGTTTTTACATCATCTTCTGACCATGAGGTCTGCTGACATTTTATGGCCCTTTCTGATACTGGTCAGTTAACCAGGAAGCTTATTTTTCCAGGAGTGATTTTTTCAGGCACCACCCTCCAAATAAAGTTGCATTACTATAGGGTGAGGGCGTAGTGAGTTACAATCAAGAAAGGAATTTACTTAACCTAAGGTTTAACATGATTAGTCTTAAAGGTTAATACTTATTTCTCTTGTATGCTTAAAGGTTAATACTTATTTTTCCTATATTAGTTATATTCATTATAAGGGCAGGGAATATGGAGATTTAGCAGCAAACATCAGTCCAACAAATGAAAATATTTTCACCAATGTTCCTCTTACAATCTATTTAGTCTTAAGATAGTGATAAGGTTACATTTTTGCATAGCAAGGACACAGTGATTTATAACAAAGTACAGTGATCTATAACCAAAGAGAAAATTCATTAACTCAAAAAGTCTAGTATTGCTAACATCAAAAACTACTATATTTATTCCAAATACATTGATTAATATATTCCCAGGTGCCTAAGGATATGAAGGCCTGGCGGCAATCAAATGAGAAAAGCCCCATGCTAATACTCCAAACTCTCTGTGCTGTTTGTGGTTGAGAGGTTGTCACACAAGCCAGTCTGTCAGCAGAGAGGTTTGACCTGAGACACCCTTGTCACACCCAGGGCAGGGAATTAGCAGTAATTGTTGGCATGACAAATGCAAAAACCCTTCACCAATATAATTCCTAATCAACCCACTAATACTATACTAATAATCTAACTTCTCAAAAAAGTCTGTATTTAGAAAGTTTTAAAGCATCCCAGCCTCTCACAGCTGGGAGGCTGTAAACAATCTCACGCGGCTGGACAACCTGATCAGGCAGGCTAGAGAACCTTCAGAGTTTGTAAACTGAAACACTCTTGTCACGCCCAGGAATTTTTATTAACTGGGGCTGCAAGGTAACTCCTTCTCCAAGAGGAATGGTTGTGGGGGAGAGCTCCCCGTAAAGTACTCTGGTTTTGGGGTAGATGCTCGGGAACAGGGGATTTCCTGAGGCTTGATCATGCCTTTGTGTATGCCAAGCTCCTTTTTCCTCATGACCTTTGCCATGGGCGGAGTTCCTCACGCTGGCCCCCAACAGAGAAGGAATGGCAACTCACTGCAGTATTTTTGCATGGAGAGCCCTTTGTACAGCATGAAAAGGCAAGCCTCCTTCTCAGGCTCCCTAAACCAGCCACCCCAGTGGTTGATATAAGCCAATCCAGGCCCACACGTAGAGACAGGATAAGGTCCCAGCCTGCTCAGAAAGGCCAGGGGGCGTGGGTGACGGGGAGGTAAGTCACAAATGTCTCCCCGACATGGCTCTAGGACTTAAGTGAGTACTCACATATTTGCATTTATGGGCTCTATACTCGCCAAAGCACTTTGGAATAAATAATAATAAGAATATTTTATGTGGATACAGTAAGATATGTTTTTAAAGATGTAAATCATCTCGGTTCACGTTAGAAAGTCTGAATCCAAAAAAGGAAAAGTAAATTAAAATACTCTGTAGTTTCATCACACAGAGCAAATCCATTTAACAACTTGATATTTCTCTTTCACAATTTACTTATTTTTTAAAAAATTATTTGTTTTAGTTGACTTCTCCAGGTCTTAGTGTTTGGCACATACGATCTTTAGTTGAGGCATGTGGAGGTCTCAGCTCCCTGACCAGAGGTCAGGCCTGGGCCAAATTTGTACCAAATAAGAAATATACTGGGCCCTGGCAGTGAAAGCCCAGAATCCTAACCGCTAGGCCACCAGGAAACTATCTTTCCCATCTTAAAAGCAAAACAGGGCTTCCCTGCTAGTCCCGTGGTTGGGAATCCACCTGCCAAGGCAGGAGTCACGGTTTGATCCCTAGTCTGGGAAGACCCTGCCTGCTGCAGAGCAGCCAAACCCGTACTCCACAGCAGAGGAGCCGCCGCGGGGAGAAAGCGGAGAGCCACAGGAAGAGCAGCCTAGCCACAGGAAGAGCAGCCTCCACCCTCTGCAGCGAGAGAAAGCTCGTGGGCAGCAACAGAGACCCCCTGCGGCCAAAAAGAAATGGACTCAATAAACATATTTTAAAAAGCAAGACAAAATGAAACAAAAACTCAAAGAAGGGGATCACAGGAGATGAAACAGCCTACATTCAGGTAAGATTTTTCCCACTGGCTCAAAGCGTCCACCTCCAATGCGGGAGACCTAGGTTCGATCCCTGGGCTGGGAAGATCCCCTGCAGAAGGAAATGGCAACCCACTCCAGTATTCTTGCCTGGAGAATCCCGTGGACGGAGGAGCCTGGTGGGCTACAGTCCACGGGGTCGCACAGGGTTGGACACGACTGAGTGACTTCACTTTCAGTGATGTATTCAGGATGTGGATTCTCTCCCTTATGGAGAAAAACCCAAAGACCCTGCTTCTCTGGCTTAATACGTATACATTTTCACAATCCTGTCCAGGGTTTGCAGCCCTCTGGATGTATTATCCTACTTTCCCCTCTGGGTGGCGTTATTATGAGCCCCATTTTACAGACAGAAAGTCGGAGGCTTGGCGGCCAAGTCAGGAGCAGGTGGCCAGCGTGTGGTTCCCAGCCCAGGCCCCTAGCCCTGGTGCTCACAGTCTCCGAGTGGGAGAGAGGATGCGCGGCTGGTCATGAAGGAAGCGCCCCCAAAGTGATTCTGGGGGGAGAGTGACCACGTGCTGCGCCTTCCCAACAGTCTCGTCCCCTTTCCAGCCTCTCCCGAGGTTCCAGCGGTCTCTGAGCACTCGGAGGAAGGAAGACCAGTGGGTTTAATGTTTACCCGCCCCGAAGTGCGGTGTCATGGAAACCCGGGGACTCCGGACTTTCCCTCTACTTCTGGGGGTGAGGGTGGAGAGGGCAAGGGGTCAGAGTGCAATCCCTCCACCTCAGATGCCAGCTCCTCCTCCCGCTTGAGTTTTCTGTGTGGACGCAGGGCTGGGTGAGCATGCGATTGGGAGCGGTGTGCTCAGAAGGCCCCCACACACGCCCCACCTCCCAGCAGTCTCAGCTGAAAACCCTGTCATAGTGGACAGCGGCCTGCTCCCCGGGCTTCCCTGGGGGCTCCGTGGTGAAGAATCCACCTGCCAAGGCAGGAGACACGGGCTTGATCCCTGATCTGGGAGCAACGAAACCCCTGCCTCCCAACTGTTGAGCCTGTGCTCTAAAGCCCCGGGGACACAACTCCTGAAGCCAGTGTCCGGCGCCGCTGCTGCACACCCAGAGGAGCCCCCGCGGTGAGAAGGCCGGCTCCGCCAGAGAGCAGCCCGCTCGCACCGCCGCTGGACAAAGCCCGCTGGTGACGGGGACCGGCAGCCCAAACGAGACCTTGCTCCAGGCTGGTTCAAACCTACTTCAGTATTAAAGCATTAGCCTCCAATAAAAATAAGTTAGTTAATTAAAAATAAAAGAAAACAGATTTATGATTATCAGGAGGTAAGGTAGGGGAAGGGAAATTGGGATTGACATATACACAGTACTTTATCTTGGCTTGGCCAAAACGTTCATTTGGGGTTTTCCATTAGATGTTATGGGGAAATCCAAATGAACCTTCCGGCCAACCCAATATATAAAATAGATAACTAATAACGACCTACTGTATAGAATAGGCCTATATGGGGAAATAATCTAAAAAAAACAAGAGTGGATATATGTATGACTGACTCACTTTGCTGTACTGAAACAGAACATTGTAAATTTACTGTACTCCAATAAAAAAATTTTTTAAGTGTTCTCAGGTATAGATTCTCAAAATAATGTAAAAATAAATATCAACTGATTAAAAAAGTAATCTTGCTCCACTAGCTGTTTTCGACCTTGAGCAGGTGAACCTATCTGTGCCTCAGTTTCTTTGACTGTGAAATAGGAATAATAATACACGCCCCCCCACACACACACACAGAGCTATTGAGGAGTTTAAAATCCATATAAACCCCTGGGGAGAGTGGCACACAATAAACAATAAGTATAATTATTATTTTATTATATATGTTTTAATGTGTGTTCTACCTGCTGGTAATAGAAAACCACTCCTGCTGGACGAACAGAAAAGAGGCATTTATTAAAAGGAAGTTTGTCCATACCAGCCAAGGGCAGGGAGGCAGTCGGTGTTCCAGAAACGACTGAAAGCAGAGATTTTTTTTTCCCCCCTCAGGGAAGATGTTCAAAAGCCTTTGCATTCCTACTGAAATAGAGCTGCTGCACAATAAGTCTCAGATGTACAATAAAGTGAGTCACAATTTTTAAGGGTTTTACTACATTTCTAGTCATTGTCAAATATCGGCTGTAGGCCTTGTGCTGCGCAGTATACCCTTGTGTTTTATATACAGTTGTTTGCACCTTTTAAACCACTCCCCCTGTCTTGCTCCTTCCTGCTTCCCTCTCCCCTCTGGGAACCACTAGTTTCTTCTCTATATCTGTGAGTCAGTTTCTCTTTTGTATTCACTAATTTGTTTTATTTTTGGTTTCTACATATAAGGGATATCAAAAGTATTTTTCTTTCTCTGTCCGACTTGTCTCACTAAGCTTAATACCCTCCAACTCCATCCATGTTGTTGCAAATGGTAAAATATGGTTATTTTTTTAAGGCTGAGTGGTATTCCGTTGTATATACACACCACACCTTTGTCCAGTCATCTGCTGATGGACACAGGCTGCTCTGTTGTAAACTACGCTGCTATAAACATTAGGTGCTTGCATCTGTTTTGCTGAAAGTTTCACTTTCATTTCAGGTTCGAAGGATTTGTATACAAAAGAAACCACTCCTTACACACAGATAGACAGCTTTAATATTGAATAGAGGATTATTTAACTTAATTTCAATATGCAGTCATTGAAAGAAAAGAAATAGAAACCATAGAGAAGAGGAACAACACACACATCACCAAAGGGGGTCGACCAACGCCCAGAGCTAAACAGAGTGCTGGGAAGTCCTGAGTCCCAGCAATCTGGAGCCCCAGTCGGGCAGGTCCCAGGCAGTGCGTCCACTCCACAGGTAAGACTTCAAATTGCAGTTTTGGGGGTTCCCACTTAAAACCCCAGGCTGCAGACTGAGATCATCATCAGTCTGTGTGCAAAAATGCAGCTCTGCTTTTACTTTAACACTTTTACAAGGCTGTTTGTTTCATCTTGTGAGATTTGTTGTTGTTCAGTTGCTAAGTTGTGTCGGATTCTTTGCAACTCTGAACTGCAGCTCACCAGGCTTCCCTGTCCTTCACTATCTCCATGTCCATTGAGTCAGTGATGCCATCCAACCATGTCATCTTCGGTCGCGCCCTTCTCCTCCTGCCCTCAATCTTTCCCAGCATCAGGGTCTTTTTCAAGTAGTCAACTCTCCCCTTCAGGTGGCCAAAGTATTGGAGCTTTAGCACCAGTCCTTCCAATGAATACTCAGGACTGATTTCCTTCAGGAGGACTGGTTGGACTTCCTTGCAGTCCAAGGGACTCTCAAGAGTCTTCTCCAGTGGCACAGCTCTAAAGCATCAATTCTTTGGCGCTCAGTTTTCTTTTGGTCCAATTCTCACATCCATACATGACTACTGGAAAAATTATAACTTTGACTATATGGACCTTTATCAGCAAAATAATGTCTCTGATTTTTAACACACTGTCTAGGTTTGTCATAGCTTTTCTTCCAAGGAGCAAGCAATTTTTAATTTTATGGCTGCAGTCACGGTTTGCAGTGATTTTGGAGCCCAAGAAAATGAAATCCAACCCTGTTTCTGCTTTTTCCCCATTTATTTGCCACGAAGTGATGGGACTGGATGCCATGATCTTTGTTTTTTTGAATGTTATTTTTAAGCCAGCTCTTTCTTATTTAAAATTAATTAATTTATTTTAATTGGAAGATAATTACTTTACAGTATTATGGTGTTTTTGCCACCCCATCGATGCGAGTCAGCCACAGGCGCACATGTGTGTCCCATCCTGAACCCCCTCCCACCTCTCTCCCCACCCTGTCCCCCTGGGTTGTCCCAGAACACCGACTTCGAGCACCCTGCTTCATGCCTCAAACTTGCACTGATCATCTATTTGACACACGGCAACTTGTACATGTCATGTACACTGAAAAATACATGTTTCACTGCTATTCTCTCGTATCATCCCGTCCTCACCTTCTCCCACGTAGTCCAAAGTCTGTTCTTTTGCTGTCTCGCATATAGGATCGTTGTTACCGTCTTTCTAGATGCTATATATACGCATCGGCATCCTGTACTGGTGTTTCTCTTTCTGACTTTCTTCACTCTGTGTGATGGGCTCCAGTTTCATCACCTCATTTGAACTGACTCAAATGCGTTCTTTTTTATAGCTGAGTGATATTCCATTGGGTACCACAGCTTCCTTATCCGTCGATGTGCATCTAGGTTGCTTCCACATCCTGGCTGTTGCAAACAGTGCTGCGGTGAACTTTGGGGCTCACGTGTCTCTTTCAATTCTGGTTTCCTCAGTGTGTACGCCCAGCAGTGGGGTTGCTGAGTCATAAGGCAGTTCTATTTCCAGTTTTTTAAGGATTTTCCACACTGTTCTCCATAGTGCCTCTACAAGTTTGCATTCCCACCAAGAGTATGAGAGGGATCCCTTTTCTCCACACCCTCTCTAGCACTTTTTGTTTGTAGACTTTGTGATGGCAGCCATTCTGACTGGCGTGAGATGAGACCTTATTGTGGTTTTGATTTGCATTTCTCTAACGAGTGATGCCGAGCATCTTTTCATGTGTTTGTTAGCCATCTGTATGTCTCCTTTGGAGAAATGTCTGTTTAGTTCTTTGGCCCACTTTTTGATTGGGTTGTTTGTTTTTCTGGTATTGAGCTGCGTGAGTTGCTTGTATATTTCGGAGATTATTTCTTTGTCAGTTGCTTCGTTTGCTATTGTTTTCCCCCATTCTGAAGGCTGCCTTTTCACCTTGTTAAGCCAGCTTTTTCACTCTCCTCTTTCGCTTTCATCAAAAGGCTGTTTAGTTCTTTCTCACTTTCTGCCGTTAAAGTGGTATCATCTGTGAGTCATAGGATTTCCTTAAACCCTGGGGTGATTGGCCAGGCCTCCAGGGGCTCAAGATTTTGGAGACCCACTCCCTTTTTTATCTAAAGTGCTCATGACTAGCTGTGTCTGCGGGCAGGCATGGAGTCTGGGCAGTGTGCAGACAGTTCAGCAGCAAGATCAGAGTTCAGCAGCAAGGTCAGAGGCCTACTCTGTTTCTGAAGTCTGAACTGGACTATCTCCATTCTAACTTCCCTTCTTCTCTGTACGTGCGTGCTAAGTTGCTTCAGTTGTCCTAGTCTTTGTGACCCCATGGAATATAGCCCACCAGGCTCTTCTATCTGTGGAATTCACCATGCAAGAATACTAGGGTGGGTTTCCACTCCCTTCTTCAGGGGGCCTTCCTGACAAGGGGATCAAACCTTCATCTCTTGTGTCTCCTGCACTCCGAGCAGATTCTTTACTTCTGAGCCACTGGAACATTATCTTTTTGAATTAGTGTTTTCTTTTCTTTCTTTCTTTTTATTTTTTCTGGATATATACCAAGGAGTGGAATTTCTGAGTCTTGTTGTAGTTGCTGTTTAGTCGCTAAGTTCTGTTTGACTCTTTACGACCTCATAGACTATAGAGCACCAGGCTCCTCTGTCCTCCACTATCTCCCAGAGCTTGCTCAGATTCATGTCCACTGAGCCAGGGATGCTATCTAACCATGCATCCTCTGCCACTCCTTTCTGCTGTGGCCTTTAATCTTTCCCGACATCCTGGTCTTTCCTAATGAGTTGGCTCTTCCCATCAGGTGGCCAAAGTACTGGAGCTTCAACTTCAGCATCAGTCCTTCCAATGATTATTCAGAGTTGAATAATCATTTAGGATTATTATTAGGATTATTATTATTATTATTAGGATTGGCTGGTTTGGTCTCCTTGGAGGCCAAAGGATTCTCAAGAATCTCCAGCACCACAATTTGAAAGCATCAATTCTTTGGTGCTCAGTCTTCTTTATGGTCCACCTCTCACACCCATACATGACTACTGGAAAAACCAGAGCTTTGACTATATGGACCTTTGCCTGCAGAGTGATGCCTCTCCTTTTTAACATGCTGTCTAGGTTTGTCACAGCTTTCCTTCCAAGGAGCAAGTGTCTTTTATCTCATGGTTGCAGTTACCATCTGTAGTGATTTTGGAGCCCAAGAAGATAAAATATGGCATTGCTTCCACTTTTGAGCCATAGTGCATTTAGTTCAGTTCAGTTCAGTCGCTCAGTCATGTCCGACTCTTTGCGACCCCATGAACTGCAGCACACCAGGCCTCCCTGTCCATCACCAACTCCCAGAGTTCACTCAGACTCACGTCCATCGAGTCAGTGATGCCATCCAGCCATTTCATCCTTGGTCGTCCCCTTCTCCTCCTGCCCCCAATCCCTCCCAGCATCAGAGTCTTTCCCAATGAGTCAACTCTTCCCACGAGGTGGCCAAAGTACTGGAGTTTCAGCTTCAGCATCATTCCTTCCAAAGAAATCCCAGGGCTGATCTCATTCAGAATGGACTGGTTGGATCTCCTTGCAGTCCAAGGGACTCTCAAGAGTCCTCTCCAACACCACAGCTCAAAAGCATCAATTCTTCGGCGCTCAGCCTTCTTCACAGTCCAACTCTCACATCCATACATGACCACAGGAAAAACCATAGCCTTGACTAGACGGACCTTAGTCGGCAAAATAATGTCTCTGCTTTTGAATATGCTATCTAGATTGGTCATAACTTTTCTTCCAAGGAGTAAGCGTCTTTTAATTTCATGGACTCAGCCTTCTTCACAGTCCAACTCTCACATCCATACATGACCACAGGAAAAACCATAGCCTTGACTAGATGGACCTTAGTCGGCAAAGTAATGTCTCTGCTTTTGAATATGCTACATAACCTACCATTTTTGCTGATACTTTTTGGATTACACCTTTAGGGGGCTTCTTGCTATTCATGCATGTTTACATTTCAGCAGTCATAAGGTCTTAAAACAAACCTCTTTTCTACTCTTTATGGGAGAAAATCAATATATATCAACATGGTCATATAGACAAGAATTGTAGATGTTTGCTGTCCTCTGGAGTGTTTGTCCACCCTGGTATGTAGTTAACTAGAGCTTCACAGATGGGGCTTCACAATAGTGGTAAAGAATCCGCCTGCCAGCACAGGAGACACAAGAGGTGTGGGTTTAATCCCTGAGTTGGGAGGATCCCCTGGAGTAGCAAGTGGCGATCCACTCCAGTATTCTTGCCTGGGGAATCTCATGGACAGAGGAGCCTTGTGGGCTGTAGTCTGTGGGTCTGCAAAGAGTCAGATGTAACTGAGCACACATATAGCTATTTAATTCTCTCAGTCTCTCTCCATATGTGATATACATGCATGTATATATGCAGACACTTATACACACACACAGTCTTGCAATCCTGAAAACTACCCATGTTGCTCTTGGAACATGTAACATGCCAGCTCACTTGGCAAACAGCAAGGAATGGGTTTTACTTGGTGTGTGTATATAGTTTATACTAAGGTGAAATATTAAAGTGGAGCTATGGCCTCCTAACTAGGAACTTGGCAACACTGATACTGACCGAGGGTTTTTCTCCCTGCTCTCCAGCCTCATCTTAAACAAAACCTGGACCCAACACTCACTCAGTCCCAATGGGCTTCTTTAAGTTTACATTCCCACACTGGGATCTTGACTTCAAATGCCTGAGGGCATGGAGTCAGGAGGCTGTGGAGCTGTTACTGCCACTCCTTCCGCATTGACGTTAAATGATGGTGGGCTCTTCCTGCCAGTGTTCAGTCCCTGCAGCACGTGGGGTGCTCCAGGCCAATTTTCTTTTGCATCACCTGCAGTACTTAATTGTGTACATGAAGATCCAAGAACCAGTGTATCACCATGGGGAAACATGTTTAAAGGCAAATACCTGGAGGTTCATTTTTAATAGTGTGGGGTTTGAAATATCTTCCCTGTGGACTGCTTTGTTATCAGGCATCCCTGGTGGTTTGAATCACAGACCATACTTTGTAAAACTTTGACTTAGGAAAAAAAATTTTAGTTAAAAAATATCCATTCAGTTTACCAGGGACTAAGGAGTCAGCAAAATAATATAAACATATATTTATAATAAAAATATGGAGACCTTCTGTATATGAAAGCATTTCTAAAAATCATTACACATTTATATGCCATTAAAATAATTACAGTAAGTACCAGTAGTGCATGTAACTGGAAGTACACATGACATGATCAGAATCAAGAATGTTCCCTGGGCTGGCTCTGATTTTTCCAACTTCCTTGTTGAGCTCAATTTTTGAAGGCCGTGGTGATGTAAATGTCAACCATGCCAAGGTTCTGCCTCTCCCAGTTGCCAGGGTCAAGCTGGCAGGTAGGACACGTCTAGGCTACATTTAGCCGTGCTGTATTTTCTGAGAGACAGAAAACAGGAAGAAAACTCTTTATTTTGATAGGTGAAGACAGGAGTAAGAAGAATTATTTGCCTACAGTCAGTGAGCCAATCAAGTTAAAGAACAGATGACAAGTGAACACGGCTAAGAGTAGTGGGGCTGCTCACTTATTATTTATTGAATATTGAAATTGTTGAGCACTTCCTTATATTTTGTTGCATTGGGGTACCCCTTTTCTTTTCACGTCATTTCTCCTCCGTATCTGTTGAGGATGTCTGAGGTTTTTTGACTGTGGTGTTCTTTCCAACTCAAACTCCCTCTAGACATGCATACTAGCTAGAGCTTAATTTTATCTATATCTTTGCTTCCTGTGTCCCTTGCCTTCCCCTATTGCTGTCATTGGGTTCAGAGCAGGCAAAAAATGTGGAGTTCTATTCTAAGATGGAAGTTTCCTGGGGTGAGTATCTCTGTCCCAGATCAAAACCCTTTCCATTCTGGTGTTTGAAAGACTTCCTTACATACAGCTTGATTCCTCATCTGAGGACCCAAGCAAAGCTGATGGTCCCAAGACATCCCTACACACTGATAAGAACTAGGGTTAAATATAAATGCACATATTTATATTCCCAAGTGAAGGAAGTCAATACATCCCAGGGAGAGGATTCTTACCAGCTACTTGGAATGCACAACCCAGGTCCTCATTCTCAAATTTGAAAAACATCTAAAATATATGAAGAATACCAACAGCATGAAAGAGAAAAACCAAGAAAAAGAAATTGAATAGCTTCTAATAGAAACTGATAATTTGATTACAGAGGATAATGGAGATTAAGAACCCATGAAAAACCAGAGAAAAGTTTTAGAAATTTAACATATCTTGAGTAAAGAAAAATCTTCCAAACAACAGTTTGAAGATAACACCGAGGAAATTGCCTAGAAGATAAAACAGTGACAAAAATAAAGGAACTTGGAAAAACAGATAAAACAGAAAAATCAGTCTGTGTGTTTAACAGGAGATCCAGAAATGGAAAACAAAAGTGTGGGGTGGATATTTTCAAAGAAATATAAGAGTGATTTCCCACAACTAAAGAACTGAGTCTTCAGAGTAAAGAGGCCAGAGATGGCTTGAATCAGTGAAGACACGTGGATTCACACTTGTGACATTTTGTATACTAAGGAGAAAGATGTCCTAAATTCTGGAGATTTGGAGGAAAATGCTCACTTATGTTAGGAAGAATCAGAACCGCCTAGAAATCATGGACACCAAAAAACAGCATAGAATGCTATAAAACATTTGAGAAAAAAAAAATACTCTGAACTTAGAATTTTATGTTCAGCCAAACCATTAATCACAGAGAAAGCAAACTAAAATGTCTCCAAAACACAAGGACCTAGGAAATGTAGTTTCCAGGCACCTTTATTTGTACAAAGTTGCTCAAAAATATGCTAAAGAAGAAAAGGAAGAGGAATGAGGAAAGGATGGAGGGAGAATTGGAAGGGATGTGATAAATAGTGGCACCGATTGGTGTGAGTTAGTTGTAGGATTGTCGCTGTATTAGCAAGCCTGGAGAACAAAGTTATACAGAGTGGATCATATTATATTAAAGAAGAAAATGAAAACAAATGATTTAGATGCTAGATGATACTGACATGGTGACTAAAGCATATACTATTTTCTTCAAGAAAATAGGCCAGTTGAGGATAAACAAAACCATGGCTCAAGTGTGCAGCAAACATAAGTAGGGTGTGATACTGAGCTAGTGAAGTCAAGGAAGAGAGTATTCTCTTTTGAGTGGTAGAGGTGATGACATTGACCTGTGGAGAGAAGTAACTGTACTCTTAACACAGTACTTGGTTCTTCTGTGAATTAAATATACAGAAACACGTACCAGTCAGATTTCACTGTGGGAAAAATACTGAAGTCTTTTAAGAAGAATGGAGTTTAAGGCAGGGAGTTCGATGCTTGATAATCATTGAAAGGATAGGAGGAGTGAAAATTAAGCCACCACTCTGGAATCTTTGGTTCTACCTTGACAAGTGGGATCAAAATGTCTGGAAGCTGCAGCTGCCCCAGAGGGGAGAGAGCTGTAGAGAATCATCACCGAAGTTAATAGAAACTCTGCCAGTCCCCAGGGGACTGGCAGGGAAGAGGGACCATGGCACCTAGCTGGCTGCTGCAAACTCCTGTTAATGCCAGCCACCACCTCTGCCAGAAAAATAAGGCTTTCTCTCCCTTTCTGCCTTCCAGCATTTCTCTCAGTGCATCTCACTCAACCCCTCCAAATTGATTCTAGAACCCTCTTGGCAAGGGGGCATCAGGGGATGTGGCTTGAGGTGTCCCCCTCCTGCAATAGCAGACAGATATAGAACAGATTGGGAATGCATGTTAGCTAGAAGCAAAATCCCCTACCAAGGATAATATCAGTTAATTTATTTCTAGTGTTTAGGACCGGCCTACGGGCAAAATAGAAAAGATGTAAAAAATAGTGATAAGAACACAACAAAAATATTATCAATATTTAAAGATAACTATTAACATATTCAGAAGTAACTAGTAGAATTAAAATAAATTAAACTTCTCTTAGAGCAGAAATAGATAATGACTTAAACGTTTCCATCAAAAAGTTATGCTCTAAGCTATAAGTGGTATAGGGAACCATGACAAGTAGTAAAAACAAGCAGAAAGCAGAAATAGGAAGTGGTATGTGGGGTTGAGTGGGTAGGGGTGGGACGTGAGACTGTTGCTTTTTATTTTAAGATCTTTTTATACTGCTTGATTAAAAAATACATATATTGCTTTAACAAAACTTAAATTATAAAAGGCTCTTGTTATTAATATTATCATCACCAAATAAAGGTATTGCTTAAGATGAAAAAAAATATATATTTAAGAAATTTGCCCCTCTAATGACTTTCCTACCCTGCTGGATTACTGAAGCTCCTTTGTTCAATTTGAATCAAAGTGATCAGGATTTTGTTTTTCGTTAGTGTTGAAAATGAATCAGTTAGTTCCTCTGTCTGCCTTTTGCGTCTCTGTGTTTACACTTCACCTGCCGCAGGGGTGTGCTTGGGTGTGCTGTGCTCCCTCTGAGCTCTGCCTCCCTTGCTGTTTGATTTCAGGAAAGGACACACACCATGTCTGGCTCATACTGCTGTTTGGAAGAGGGTGGGACCAGGATCCAAATGGACGCGATTAGATCAGATTTATCTGAAGGTATTCAGGGGAGGGAATTTAATCAGGAAGCCTTAGTTGCAGTGTATTAGTTGAATTGTTTTACAGTGAGCATGTATTACTTTATAAAAATAGTAACAAATAATCATAGAGAAAGAAAAAAATTATGTGTCCACATCTGTGCTAATGTACTTAATGTTGTTTTCCTTTTAAATAAGACAGCTTTGGTTGATTTCTGGCTTCCCTACTCCAAAGAAGTGAATCTCTGCAAACGTAAGTTAGGTAGAAATGAGCCATTTAATTTCAGGAAAGCACACACACCATATCTGGCTCATACTGCTGTTTGGAAGAGGGTGGGACCAGGATCCAAATGGACGCGATTAGATCAGATTTATCTGAAGGTATTCAGGGGAGGGAATTTAATCAGGAAGCCTTAGTTGCAGTGTATTAGTTGAATTGTTTTACAGTGAGCATGTATTACTTTATAAAAATAGTAACAAATAATCATAGAGAAAGAAAAAAATTATGTGTCCACATCTGTGCTAATGTACTTAATGTTGTTTTCCTTTTAAATAAGACAGCTTTGGTTGATTTCTGGCTTCCCTACTCCAAAGAAGTGAATCTCTGCAAACGTAAGTTAGGTAGAAATGAGCCATTTTTCTCAAAATATCCACCAAAAGAGAGCTCGAGGTCATGTCAGCTTAGGACATGCTGACTAAATGTACCTAAACAGACTTCCTTAGTGCAGGATTTCTCAGGAGTCAGTGCTATGCTCTTGAGAATATCTTCGATAAAGTGTATGGTATCCCTTATCCTTATTTCACGCAGTAGCTCATGGAATTAAGACTGTGTGAAATGTATATCTGAAATTCGGAAGTTTAAATTTGGAAGTCAGGAGAGGACAAAAAAAGGAAAATAGTAAGGAAGAATTTGATAACATTTAAGCGGAGAAATTGCTATTTTGGAAAGTAACTGAACAATTCTAAGGTTGTTGGAAAATAGTCCAGTGTCTGTCTGTCTGTCTGTCTATCCATCCTCCATATCTATCATTTTATTTTTTGATATACTTACTTTAAAGGAGATTCACTGAATACATGTGATCCAGTTAACTAAATGCGATTTTAGAATCCGTTTTCCAAGTAAATATTTCTCTATTCTTAATAAAAAGTAACCATTTAAATAACCACTTGTTATTTTAAAGGTACTTTCTTTCATCACTGATTTCAGGAATAAGATTGTAAGAACTGCACCATTTTGGCTGAAATTTAGACTAATGTATCTATAAGACTAGGAGGAGATAAAAAGAAGTGTTGTTGTTTTTCAGTTGCTCAGTCACGCCCGACTCTTTCCTACCCCATGGGCTGCAGCACTGTGGTCCATGTGTATCACCAACTCCCGGAGCTTGCTCAGACTCGTGTCCATTGAGGCCATGATGCCATCCGACCGTCTCCTCCTCTGTCATCCCCTTCTCCTCCTGGCTTCGATCTTTCCCAGCATCAGGTCTTTTTTATGAGTCGGCTCTTCATACCAGGTGGCAAAAGTATTGGAGTGTCAACTTCAGGATCACTCCTTCCAATGAATATTCAGGATTGGTTTCCTTTAGGATTGACTGGTTGGATCTCCTTGCAGTCCAAGGGGCTCTCAAGAGCCTTCTCCAACACCACAGTTTGAAAGCATCAATTCTTAGATTAAAAAAAAAAAGTATTAATGTTAACCAGGCAGGACTGACTTTCAGTTAATTGGATGATTTGTTGTAGGAACACAGGGGCAAGTCTCTGGGAAGAAAGAAAAAGGATGAAACAAAGAAAATATAAAAATAAGAAAGGTCTTTGCAACACAGTTAGCTTTGTTTTCTTCTCAGTAGAAGCATTTTTATCTGACAGATTCCCCAGAGCTTTCTTTACTATTTGAAGCACAATTTTTTTTTTAAATGTGTTTATTTTAATTGGAGGATAATGACTTTACAATATTGTGATGGTTTTTCCCATCAGCATGAATTGGCCATAGGTATACATGTGTCCACCCCCCAGTCCTGAACCCTCCTCCAACCTCCCTCTCCAACCTATCCCTCCAGGTTGTTACAGAGCCCTGGCTTTGGATGCCTTGTGAAGCCAAATTTTAAAGAGAAAACATAGCCTCGGACTAATATCTACAAGATTATTTCAGTAGAGGAGGCTGCAGTGGCAGCTGGTTATAGTGTGGGCAGTGGAAGGTGGAGGCATGTTTGTAACAGATACTCTGTTGTCAGGAATACACACAAGGTTATTAGTAGAGACCTTTCATCCTAGAATGTCCCGGTGCATGGTTAAGTTTCTGTCAGTATATATGACTTTACACCATTGATTTCCCCAAAGGCAACTGGAGGTAAGACTTTTACGGAGAAAATGTGGATTGCTCTGCCTCAATTGCATATAAGCTCATCACTTTGAATTTTCACCTAAAAAAATACATCTTCTGAGTGCAGAAATTATTGCTATGAAGCTTTTTTCCACTTTGTTTAATGATTTCTTTAACTTTTGTTACTTCTTTCAAAAGAAATCCATGATAGTTTGTTGGCTGTCATAGAAAATACAGAAAAAATTGTAATGTGAAAGGAATATGAATTTTTAAATTTTAAGATAGTAGCCATTAATTTACTATCAGGTTGGAAAAAGGCAACATGGTTAATCTTTGGGTGTTTAATTCTCAAGCTTTTATTTCTGAATAAAGTCACACATGTATGTGTCAGGATACTCTGTCATTTTGTCTTATTCTCTGCCATAGGGATCTGGAAGAAATGTGAACTATCTCTGTTGTGTATCATGAAGGTGGCCACATGCTGTGCTCCAAGATTCTCAGTTAGGAGTTTTGTGTTGGCTGGGCTAAAAGCAACAGTTGGCAAATATTGAGAAAATAATCTCCACGTAAAGCTTTTGCTTTTGGGGAAACTGGGACTGAGAAAGGCAGGAGGCTACTCTTCAGAGAGAAAGTGTTCTTTGTAGGTTCTGCTGATGAAAGTGAAAATCGTTCAGTCATGTCTGACTCTTTGCGACCGTCTATGGAATTCTCCAGGCTAGAATACTGGAGTGGGTAGCTGTTCCCTTCTCCGGGAGATCTTCCCAGCCCAGGGATCGAACCCAGGTCTCCCACATTACAGGCAGATTCTTTACCAGCTGAGCCACAGGGAAGCCCAAGAATACTGGAGTGGGTAGCCTATCCCTTCTCCAGTGGATCTTCCCAACTCAGATATTGAACTGGGGTCTCTTGCATTGCAGGCAGATTCTTTACCAATTGAGCTATCAGGGAAGCCCAGGGTTCTGCTGATACTTGGACTCTTTTTTGCTGTGGGAGGTTATGGATCATAGGGCAGATCCTGAAGGATGGTGAGATTGCAGCATGGAGACTGTCAACAGCTGTGGTCCTGGTCGGGGAGCTCTGAGCCTTGGAGGGAGTAACCACGAGACCTTGGCCATTGGGCATGTCCATGGTATCTGGTATGACTGAAGACAGAGGCCCATGTCTTCTGTCAAACTAGAAGACGTGTCCTCAGTTGTGTTAAACATCTGAGATTCTTACAGAACCCTGAGGTAAGGGAGGCCCTCTCCCCACACACATGTGGCAATTTCTTGACAGCCAGGTAGATGAGACTTGGGGCTGATGTATGTGATTTAGGAGGACAAAGATGACCAGCGCAGCCTCGTGTTCCTCTCAGCTTGAGTAAACTTTAGACAGGTTTGAAGGCCTCTGACTTCATTTTCTTAGAGTAATTTATATTAGAAAATTTGCAGCTGTAAATTCTTTTCTCTGCCCAGTTGAAATATAAATTTTCTACAATCCAGGAAAGTCTTTCTCTAGAACCTAGGAACCATCTCTTTTTGCAGCGTAGTCATGGAGAATCATGGGGCCCAATCTCTCTGTCTCTGTGAGGGGAGGCATCTAACGTTAGTAAGCATCAGTTAGCAAACACAGAGGACCCATCAGTCTCCACCCTCTCCTCCAATTTTGAACTCTCCTGCCTTATGTTCAGCGGAGCTGCATTCAGTCTCTCTTCCCTATTGCAAGTCTTGGCCCTTATTGCAGTAGTCTGGAGTAAAGTCAGTTTAGCCATTTTAAGCAAGCTTTTCTCTTTAACAAAGAAATGCTATGTTGTTTGAAATAGATTGTCGTGTTCCTCCCAATCTCCTCTCAACAATCACTGTTCCTCCCTTCTTCCCTCTGTTCTTCCTTTCCCTCTTTCTCTCTCTTGTCTTCTCCATGGACAGCTGACTTAAACATTAATTCTGGGCTTGTTTTCTGCTGAAGGAGACCTGAAATATTAACCTCTTTCCATTCATCTGGATGATCAATGAGGCCTCTGCTCCAGACTTCCCTTGCCTTTGGTTAATTAACTATCTTCAGTGTTTAACTTATGGGAAGAATAATTGTACTCTCATAGTGTTTTTCTTTTTTTCATTAAATGAGATCCAGATAAGGCATTATAACAGTGTCTGTTATGTAGAAATACCAATATTAGTAGCTCAAGGATACTATTTTAATCTTCATGTGAAAATGAGAAGTGAGAAGAGTCTGCATCAGAAATGGACCTAAGTTACCTTGGCAAGTTCAGTCTCTCTGAGGCTTTTTTTGTTTATAAAATTGCCATATATATATAACAAGGTTATATATATAACCTTGTTGTGGTAGTTCTTTTGAAATAAAAAACTAGCATGTATATGACAAGCAATTTTGCAAGAGGGTGACATTATTGTAATTGCTACTCTCTACCATTACATTGGTTATTGGAACCTCAATTTTAAAATATGAAAGGAAAATAAAATAGAAAAAGTCCAGAAAACGTAGTTAAAAGGAATGAGGTGGGTTGATGAATGCTCTGTAATAGATATAATCAGATATAGAGATTAAAAATTGAGATTTTTTTGTTAATATAAAAATGTAAGTGAAATAATTACTTTTGAAAAGAAAAAAATTATCTAAACTGCTTCAAGAAGAACTTTTAAAAACCTAAATACTCCTTTATCTATGGTATAAGAATGAAACAAATGTATATAAGGGAATTTCTGTCAAATATTTAAGGAATAGTTAATTCACAAGCTATTTAATATGTTCCAGGTGGGAAAAAAGGTAAATGTCTTAAATTTTACCAAAGTCACGAGTCAGTTCATTTTACCAAAGTTAAATAACAATATTTAAAAAATAGATCCTCCACGCTATTTCCCCTCAGCCAAGAAAATCACAAACCAATTTTTCTCATCAATACTGTGTAAAAAATTCTGAATAAAAAGTAAGCAAACTGACGCATTCGGCAAATTAATTCAGTCAGAGAGAGATCTTAGTTGGAACAGAAGGTGTTCCCGCTTTAGCAGAGATGGAATGGCTAAATGTGGCTTACGGAGTCTCGCTGGGACAGGAGCTCTGCAGCCAGGACAGATGCTCACACCCAGGCTTGAGTCTGCTCCAGGGCACATTCTCGGCTTCTGCTGCTGAGCTCAGAATCCAGGGCTGAGGTGCTGCTGCAGAGGATGAGGGAGCCTGGCTGCTGCTGCTTCCTAAAACCGGACTTCCCGGAACCATCCTTGCCAGGCTGCAGCTTACACGACCTCAGTTTCTTCGTGGCACTTGCTTTAGCATTTGGTTATTCCAGGTGTATATCTAATGGACTGATCCTTGGTTGTATGTTGAGACTTCTTTTTGTAAGGGAAGCAGAAGAAATGAATTTCTGGCTTCTTTAGTTGGAAATTTGTAAATTCAATGATGTGTAAAGTTCCTTTAACGTGAGAAGATAGCACAAAAACTGGTTACTATATGAAGTGAGTAGCCCAAAGTGCATTAACTCAAGGATGGAGATTAGAAGAGGATGGCAAAAGGCACTGCATTAAAAAGTCACCTGAGAAGAGCAACAGTTATCTCAATAGGTAACTTAAAGAACTGAGCGAAATGTTGAATTAAATTCAACATCAAGTTTGAATGAAAAGTCCCAGTAAATTATGACAAATAAGCAAATAAGTTTTTTTAAAAAAATATAGTATGGCATATTTAGCTTAAAGTAAGAGCCAAATATACCTAACAGCAAAATATCAAAACTACTATTTTTTAATCACCACTGTCATTTAATAACTACTAATCAATGTATTAATGATTGGAACTTATTAAAAATGGATCCAGAAGAAAAAAATTATCAATATTTTATTTTTTGAAAAACCAAAAAGGTCAACTGAAACAAAATAACAGACAGATAAAGAGGCAAGTTGGCTGTTTAACATGGCAATAAAGAAAAATGGAAAGCTCCTCAATTTACAAGCAATGTGTGGGAGATATTGTGGGTTGAAAAAAGCCATTCAAAAAATAGAATGACTAAGAATAAACTTAAGGAGCTTATATTGCAAATCTTCACTAAGGAAAATAAGAGAGATATATTGGATTTACTTGGATTAGGAGACTTGATTTTATTGCAGTATCAATTCTTACCAAGTTACTTCAGTTAATGTAAGACAGGATAATGTTTGGAAACCAACTGAATAATTTTAAACTTCACTTGGATGAATTAAGCTTCTATGCTACAACTGAATGTGGAATTATCACATTACTACTGGGAATCTATTTATATTTCATCTTTATTTTTATCTGTCATTATATTTATCAAGTGTTACAATAATTCTTCCTGGAAGTATATCATCACTATTCATGCATTTAAAAAGCCAAAATGATTCGGACAAATAAAATACAAAAAGAAAGCTACTTTTTGAGATACTACTACTGTTCTGAAACTGTTGCTAAGGAGAATTTAAACAGGGGGGCCTTTTTATAGTCCAGTAATCATGAGTATGTTATAATGGCTTTTAAATAATCTCATCAAAACATGAAACAGAATTATGAAAACAAGTCATCTTTCATATCCTCCAGATGTAAGTACTTTCTGCTCATACACTGTGATTCCTGGAATTTGTTATTTATAAAGATTGGTAGATTGCAGCTGTCAAAAATACATCAGATATTATTTGAACTTGTACATCATCATGGACTGTGTCAGAGATTATAAGAAATGAGTAATGATGATAACTGTAAAGTGATGGGCTTGTCTAAAAGATCTTATCTTTTCCAAAGCTCTCATTATTTTTAGTGTGAATTTGATGTAAGTTTAGCATAAACATAGTGAGTTGAAGTCTCATGACCAGACATTTTAATTTTACAGTTATAGTAATGTTTTCTTTTTTAAATGTCAGATGTTTAGATTTAACTGTTTTTTAATTACATCATTAAACAGTCGTGAGAAATCACTACCCTACTCTATTTAGCAATTGCTTATTTATATACCCTGTTTTAAAATAGTCTATAAAGAAAAAAATAAGAATATACATATTGGAACAAAAGGCAGTCACTGTCTTTTTCAGATTGGAGGCTCACTTTATTGGTACATCTAACCTGGGTCTACTTAATAAATTAATTTTTTCCCTAGTCTTCCTGTTTATGTTCGTTGTAGTTCCTTAGCTAAGATTAGGTGAAGTGAAATCCTTAACATTCTAAACATATTAACTTGTATATAAACAGGAAGATTCAAAAGAGGCTAGCTGGACGAAGGGTTAGACCTACTAATGAATTATACCCATAGATTGTAAAAGAAAACATCATTAGATCTTGTGTGTTTGCCAGAAAAATCTCTACAGCTTTATCTTTCTCAGTTTTTCTCTCATGACCATGCAAGATGACAAAAATGTCTGTCATTGAAGAACATCCTTCTGAAGAACAGGTGTAGAATAGAATTGAATGCATGTCTCCAGAGATAAGTCAGAAGACAAGGAGAGAAAACCACATTTTCACTCTGCTAAAGCAAACTGCTATTTAAAAGACTTTTTGCTGGGGCAGGCACAACATGATGAAAAATTCACAAGGTCAGTTAGTTAGGGTCAGCAAAGTCATTCTACTTCTCAAAGTTTTAAACTGTAAAGAAGTTTAAATCTAAGCCTGCAAGTGATGGTAAACTGTCCAGCCATGGCTATTGATAATTGTTCATTTGTTTGTATATGCAATATCCAAAATAGTGCTATTGAACTGACAAAGTGGTTTGTTTATTGTAAGAAATCGTCAGTCATATAAATGATGATTTTTCTATGTATTATTTACTTGGATAAAATGAACAGTGTTCTGGTACTCAGTGAAATGGTATAAAGTCAGAGACACTGACTGTGGCTTTGTACCAAATACTTTCTCAATAAAGTTCTCAATGGTTGAACTTGACATTTACCTATGACCTTGGTTGCCAGTATGTATTATTTTAACCAACTTGTGGAGGTGTGTATGTGTTTCTTCTAAAGTTATGGAAGGAATTAGATTACTCTCTTTCCATCCTTGGGAGCCTTTCTAGTTGCTAAGTTGTGTCCGACTCTTGTGACCCCATGGACTGTAGCCTGCGAGGCTCCTCTGCTGATGAGATTCTCCAGGCAGGAATACGGGAATGGGTTGCCATTTCCTTCTCCAGGGGATCTTCCCGACCCAGGTATCGAACATGTGTCTCCTGCACTGGCAGGCAGATTCTTCACTGCTGAACCACCAGGGAAACCCAGCCATACTCATAATGCTCTTTATTTCACTTAAATTGAGTTCATGTGTGGGGGAGGAGAGGAGAGTTCTTATGGACAGTTTGATTGTCTAGCTCAGTGTAACCTGCATTTATCTGGGTTATGTGAGCTCTATTTCCTGCTTTCTCCCCCTCTACCTCTGTCCCATGAACACTTCTTTCTAGTTAAGTAAACATAGCTTTAGTTGATTTTCTGTAGCAGCAGAAGAAACAATCCCTGCAATGGTAGCAGCTCAAAGATTAAGTTAGCTACCACTCAGTTTCATTGTTTCCATTCCAAAGTAGCAATGGCAGGTAAGTTCAGTTCAGTTCAGTCGCTCAGTCGTGTCCTACTCTTTGTGACCCCATGAACTGCAGCACACCAGGCCTCCCTGTCCATCACCAGCTCCTGGAGTTCACTCAGACTCACGTCCGTTGAGTCCGTGATGCCATCCAGCCATCTCATCCTCTGTCGTTCCCTTCTACTCCTGCCCCCAATCCCTCCCAGCATCAGAGTCTTTTCAAATGAGTCAGCTCTTCGCATGAGGTGGCCAAAGTACTGGAGTTTCAGCTTTAGCATCATTCATTCCAAAGAAATCCCAGGATTGATCTGCTTCAGAATGGACTCGTTGGATCTCCTTGCAGTCCAAGGGACTCTCAAGAGTCTTCTCCAACACCACAGTTCAAAAGCATCAATTATTTGGCGCTCAGCCTTCTTCACAGTCCAACTCTCACATCCATACATGACCACTGGAAAAACCATAGCCTTGACTAGATGGACCTTAGTCAGCAAAGTAATGTCTCTGCTTTTGAATATGCTGTCTAGGTTGGTCATAATTTTTCTTCCAAGAGGTAAGCGTCTTTTAATTTCATGGCTGTAGTCACCATCTGCAGTGATTTTGGAGCCCCCCAAAATAAAGTCTGACACTGTTTCCACTGTTTCCCCATCTATTTCCCATGATATGATGGGACCGGATGCCATGATCTTCGTTTTCTGAATGTTGAGCTTTAAGCCAACTTTTTCACTCTCCTCTCTCACTTTCATCAAGAGGCTTTTTAGTTCCTCTTCACTTTCTGCCATAAGGGTGGTGTCATCTGCGTATCTGAGGTTATTGATATTTCTCCCGGCAATCTTGATTCCAGCTTGTGTTTCTTCCAGTCCAGCATTTCTCATGATGTACTCTGCATAGAAGTTAAATAAGCAGGTTGACAATACACAGCCTTGACAGGTAAAATTGCATGCATTAAGTTTAAGAAAAGAAATGGATTCCTTGCATATTTCTTCAATAGTAATATGAATTATTTTCTTTAACTTTTTGACTCGATATGTGATTGAACTTTCTGGGCTGGCCAATATCTATAACAAGATTCACTGTTTTTGACGGCAGATGTATCTTCCTGATGTCTCGATTTTGTAGAAAGAATGATCTGCTTCAGCCAACATTTGGATATCTTCTTAGGTATCTTACTTTTTCAGTAATCCTCATCAATGTTGAAAAATGTTTCCCTTGGCACAGGGAAGATTTTACACTGTGTCAAGCCTATGCAATCCCAGATTTTTGCTTAGCTGGTCTGTCACTGTCTTTTAGACAGTGATGCATAGTGAAACTTGCATTGCCCTTGAAACTTGACTCTTGACCTGTAATATTAAACAAACAGCTGTGTTCACAATACGCAGCTGTGATGAAAGAGGCATTTTCATGAATGGAGTCACTGAAAATATATAACTTCATTTCATACATTAATGGTAGCACACTGAGTCTATACAGTAACTGTACTGGGATGACTGTAGTCCTGTCAGATGTAGTCATGGATTAGTGAATGTAGAAATTGGTTCATCCTTGTATATAGAGAAAATAAGGTCTGTGTTAAAAAATACAAAACTGAATTCTAGTTAAGGTTCTGCATCAGGTCAGAAATAGTGATAGCCCTTAAGATGTTTCTTTTTAATTTCCTGTGAGAAGGATAAAAATGCACAAAGGAAACAATTGTAAGATATGAGGAGGTCCAGCAGGGAATAAGCATCTCATTCAGTGCTCTGTGTGTGCCTGTGATGGAAAATCTGGACTCTTCTCATCTGTTCTTTCTCTCATTTCTGAGTTGGGAGGGCAGGGGAGAGAAAGTGACCTGGGTCAAGGACAGAAAGGATTCCTCAGCGTCCTTATGGGATAGCTGCACCAGGCACCCAGGATTTAATGTAAAAATGGAAGAGGTTAGAAGTGCAGGTGTTTGTACATGACCTGTTTATTAGATTTTGTCTTTTGGGGGAGTTAAAGCCTCTTTTGTGATTAAGTCATTTTGGACTGACTTTCTGTTTTTCTCCCACAAAGAGGACTCTGCAGAAAACTGAGACTTGCTCCTGTTTTAGAGGAGAAAAGTTGCTCCTGCTCTGCCCCCGCTCCAATCCCACAGGCAGCCCAGTGAGTTCCAGCAAAGTCCAGCAGAAAGGAGACCTAGGTTACACTGTTCTGACTACTGCTCACAGTCTGAAGGGAAAACGTGCTCTTTTCTCAATGTGCTTTTATTTAAATTCTTCCTTGCTGAGTTCATCTCTTAGAATGCTACAGTCTGGTGGGTGAGGATGTGAGCTGAAGGGAAGGGGGCTAAGGGCTGCTCTGCCTTTTTCTAGAGGAAGCAGGTGGATGTAGGTCTGACTCCAGCCTAAAGGAACACCTTGCTTCCTCAGGCTAACAAACTTGGCATGCTGTGAGTTTTAATGCTTGGCTTAAAGTCTCTTTATTAGATTTTTTTCTTTACAATTTTGTTGAGATATAATTGACATATAGCACTATTTAAGGTGTACAGTAAAGTCGCCTACATATGAACCTTAAGTTGCGAACTGTCAAAGGTGCAGCTGTGTCTTTAAATGTCCATTCACATAGGTTAGCTCATGTGTCTGGTGTACATTGTCCGGTATGTGCATCCTCTGCAATCGGTTGTGCTTTTGTGTACTTTATGTTCCCAGGTGGCACTAGTGGTGGAGAACCTGCTTGCCAGTGCAGGAGCTGTGAAACTTGGACTTGATCCCTGGGTTGGGAAGACTGCCTGGAGAAGGGCATGGCAACTCTCCCCAGTAGTCGTGTCTAGCGAATCCCATGGACAGAGGAAGCTGTCATGCTACAGTCGATAGGGTCACAAAGAGTCAGATGTGACTGAAGTGACTTAGCATGCATGCACTGTATAGTACAGTAATGTAACATCTTTATTTCAAGCTCAGGGTGTCCAGAAGCAAGCGTAAAAGCAGCAGTTCAGATTGTGTTACTTGGATACTTAAGCTAACTTTGTTGGACTTAACGAACAAATAATTGGACTTACCAACTTGTTCTTGGAACAAAACCAATTCGTATGTAGAGGACTTACTGCATAGCATAATGATTTGACTTACATACACCCGTGAAATGATTTCCACAGGAGATTTAATGAACATTCATTATCTCTTATAGAGACAAAATAAAAGGAAAAAATTTTGTTCCTTGTGATGAGACCTATTAGAATTTATTCTCTTAAAAGCTTTCATATTAAACATGCAGCATTGAAAACTGAACTGTGGTGTTGGAGAAGACTCTTGAGAGACCCTTGGACTGCAAGGAGATTCACCCAGTCCGTCCTAAAGGATATCAGTCCTGAATATTTATTGGAAGGACTGATGCTGAAGCTGAAACTCCAATACTTTGGCCACCTGATGTAAAGAACTGACTCATTGGAAAAGACCATGATGCTGGGTAAGGTTGAAGGCGGGAGAAGAAGGGGATGACAGAAAATGAGATGGTTGGATGGCATCACCGACTCATGGAAATGAGTTTGAGTAAACTCCGGGAGTTGGTGATGGACAGGGAGGCCTGGCGTGCTGTAGTCCATGGAGACGCAGAGCTGGACATGACTGAGCAACTGATCTGAACTGATTGATAATTGTATTTATCATGTTACACATACCCTTCCCTCATAGCTCAGTTGGTAAAGAATCTATCTGCAATGCAGGAGAACCCAGCTTGATTCCAGGGTTGGGAAGATCTGCTGGAGAAGGGATAGGCTACCCACTCCAGTATTCTGGCCTGGAGAATTTCATGGACTGTAGTCCATGGGGTCAGAAAGAGTCAGACACAGCTGAGCGACTTTCACTCACTCACTCACATACCCTTAATATTTATAAATCTCATAACTGAAAGTTTGTACCTTTTGACAGCTTTTATCTAGTTCTCTCTTGCCTTACCCACTGCTGTTTCTGATAACCGCAAATCTGATCTCTTTTTCTAAGAGTTTGTTTTTGAAGTAAAATTGACCTGCAACACCATGTTAGTTCCTGGTGTACAGCATAGTGATTTAATATTTCTATACATTTCAAAATGATTACCATAATGAAGTCCAGCTACCATCTGTCACCATATAGTGATAATACTTCATTATTGACTCTCTTCCTCACACTGTAGATTTCACACCAGTGACTCATTTATTTTGTAACTGCAAGTTTCTACCTCTTAAACTCACTCATCTGTATCTTTTATGCTCCTACTCTTCCTGCTTCTGGCAACTGTCTGTATGTTCTCTGTGATTCTGTATCTGTTTTGTTAAATTTGTTTATATGTTTTGTTTTTAGATTCCACGTATAAGTCAAATCATACAGTATTTGTCTTCCTGTGTTTGACTTATTTCACTTAGCATAATAACTTCTAGTCTATCCATATAGTTTCATATGGTGTGATTTTGTTTTATAAGGACTGAGTAATACTCCAGCATGTGTATGTATGTTGCCGATGCTAAGTCATGTCAGTCGTGTCCAACTCTGTATGACCCCATAGATGGCAGCCCACCAGGCTCCCCTGTCCCTGGGATTCTCCAGGCGAGAACACTGGAGTGGGTTGCCATTTCCTTCTCCAATGCATGAAAGTGAAAAGTCAAAGTGAAGTCACTCAGTTGTGTTCGACTCTTAGTGACCGCATGGACTGCAGCCTACCAGGCTCCTCCATCCATGGGATTTTCCAGGCAAGAGTACTGGAGTGGGGTGCCATTGCCTTCTCCAGTGTATGTATGCGGGTGTGTGTATATAATGTTTTTGACATTCTGTTTTGCATCCTTTTGTTTTCTTATCCCTTAACTACTTATTGTAGATATAGATAATATGTTTGTCTTTTAACCTTCCTACTAACTTTCTACATGGTTGATTTCCTGCCTTTACCTTATATTTGCCTTTACCAATGAGATTTTTCCTTTTGTAATTTTCATATTTCTAGTTGTGGTCTTTCTTTTCTGCTTAGAGAAGTCCCTTTAACTTTTCTTGTAAAGCCTGTTTAGTGGTGCTGAACTCTTGGCTTTTGCCGGTCTCTAAAACTCTTTATCTGTCCTTCAAATTTGAATGATAACCTTGCTGCACAGAGTGTTCTTGGTTGTAGACTTTTTCCTTTCATCATTTTAAATATATCATGACACTGTCTGCTGGCCTGCAGAGTTTCCGCTGAAAAGTCAGCTGATGGCCTTCTGAGCATTCTCTTGAATGTAACTAGTTGCTTTCCCTTGTTGTTCTTAATATCCTCGCTTTAATTTTTGTCATTTTAATTACAAAGTGTCATGGTGTAGTACTCTTTGAATTCATACTGTTTGTGACTCTCTCTACTTCATAGACTTTTTCTTTCCTATATTAGAGAAGTTTTAAGCTCTTATGCCTTCAAATATGTTCTTTCCCTCTTTCTATATCTCTTCTCCTTCTGGGAAGAGATAATGTAAATTGTAGTATGTTTGATGTTTTCCCAGAGATCTCTTAAACTGTCCTCATTGAAAAAAATTCTTTTCCTTTATTTCTGTTCATTGTGAGTCATTTCTGCCCTTCTGTCTTTCAGTTCACTGATGCATTCCTCTATATCATCTAACCTACTGTTGATTCCTTCTAGTGCATTTAATTTATTATTATTTTTTAATTTTAATTTTTACTTTATTTTGCTTTACAGTACTGTATTGGTTTTGCCATACATTGACATGAATCCACCACAGGTGCACATTTTAAAGTGTCAGTTAATATATCCTTTAGTTGTTTGGTTCTTTATATTTTCTACCTCAGTGTGAAACTTCTCACTGTGTATGTCCATTCTTCTCCCAAGTTGTTTGAGCATCTTAATGATCATTACTGTGAACTCTTTCTTGGGTAGATTGGTTATCTCCACTTAGCCATTCTTCTGGGGTTTTACCCTTTTCCTCCATTTAAAAAATATTCCACTGTCATCTCATTTTTCCCAGGGGAGATGGTAAGCTCAGGGTCTTTCTACTCTGATCTAATCTTTCTAATCTTGGCCATTCCCCCAAAGCTTCGCGCGCGCTCGCACGCACACACACACACACACACACACACAACTCAGTGTGAAACTTCTCACTGTGTATGTCCATTCTTCTCCCAAGTTGTTTGAGCATCTTAATGATCATTACTGTGAACTCTTTCTTGGGTAGATTGGTTATCTCCACTTAGCCATTCTTCTGGGGTTTTACCCTTTTCCTCCATTTAAAAAATATTCCACTGTCATCTCATTTTTCCCAGGGGAGATGGTAAGCTCAGGGTCTTTCTACTCTGATCTAATCTTTCTAATCTTGGCCATTCCCCCAAAGCTTCGCGCGCGCTCGCACGCACACACACACACACACACACACACACACACACACACACGAAGACTATTAGAAAACATGAAAGACACATTTTGATGTGACTTAGTCTCTGGCTTAAAGCTCAACATTCAGGAAACGAGGATCATGGCATCTGGTCCCATCACTTCATGGGAAATAGATGGGGAAACAGTGGAAACAGTGTCAGACTTTATTTTGGGGGGCTCCAAAATCACTGCAGATGGTGACTGCAGCCATGAAATTAAAAGACGCTTACTCCTTGGAAGAAAAGTTATGACCAACCTAGATAGCATATTCAAAAGCAGAGACATTACTTTGCCGACTAAGGTCCGTCTAGTCCAGGCTATGGTTTTTCCTGTGGTCATGTATGGATGTGAGAGTTGGACTGTGAAGAAGGCTGAGCACCAAAGAATTGATGCTTTTGAACTGTGGTGTTGGAGAAGACTCTTGAGAGTCCCTTGGACTGCAAGGAGATCTCATCAGTCCATTCTGAAGGAGATCAACCCTGGGATTTCTTTGGAAGGAATGATGCTAAAGTAGAAACTCCAGCACTTTGGCCACCTCACGTGAAGAGTTGACTCATTGGAAAAGACTCTGATGCCGGGGGTGGTATTGGGGGCAGGAGGAGAAGGGGACGACAGAGGATGAGATGGCTGGATGTCATCACGGACTCGATGGACGTGAGTCTAGGTGAACTCCGGGAGATGATGATGGACAGGGAGGCCTGGTGTGCTGCGATTCATGGGGTTGCAAAGTCGGACACGACTGAGCGACTGAACTGAACTGAACAACAGAAATATACATTTATTCTCAGGTCCAGCAATCTCACTTCAGGAATTTATTCTCAAGATATACCTCTAGTAATATGAAGAAAATATTTGCATATATACCAGGTTGTTTATTTCTGTATAATCTGTAATAATAAAGTACTAGAACCAACTAACTGCCATATGTAGGTTGGCTATTATCCTATTATCCTATAGATAATAGGAAAATCTCCATGAACTGATGATTTTTCAGAATATATTGTTATATAAGTAAAGTATATCAAGGCAATTCACATTGGCAGAATAAGGAGGAATATCTCATAATTTTCTGAATAAATCTCTTCTTGGACTTCCTGGTGGCTCAGTGGTAAAGAATCTGCCTGCCAGTACAGGAGAGATGGGTTCAGTCCATGGCCCAGGAGGATCCTACATGCCCATGTTTCAAAACTGTTGAGCCTGTTGTCTAGAGCCTGGGAACCAGAGCAGCTGAAGGCGGCGTACTCTAGAGCCTGTGCTTCAAAGCAACAGAAGCCCCCACAGTGAGAAGGCCTCGCGCCACAGCTAAAGAGTAGCCTGCACAGCAGTGAAGACCCAGCACAGCCAAAACTAAAAATGTTAATAAATAAAAATTGTTTTTAACATTCCTCTAGTCTCTTGATTTTTAAAAATTCTAGCAGGCTAAAAACAGAACACTTTGCTGGATGTTTTCTAAAGGATGCTTTGAGCCAAAATCATACTTTAGTATTCCTTTTTAGATCAAGAACAAAATGTGTCTACTATATCCTCTTTCCATTAACATTCTAGAAGTCTTAGTGCACTAGGACCAAAAACAGAAATATATATAAAAATTATTTGTAGGTTTTATGAATATGTATGTAGAACATACAAAAGCACATTTTGCATAGATAGATCAATAGAAATATTAACAGTTTATTAGAGAAATAATAACAGAGTTCCTGGATGTAAAATCTGTACATAAGAACAGATTCTGTACACTTATTTTGATCATTTTGCAGTATGCAAATATCAAATCATTACATTGTGTACCTGAAACTAATATATTGTATGTCAATCATAGCTTATTTTTGAAAATTATGTACCAAAAAAAGGATTTTATCTCTATAAGCAAGCAACAGTTGCTTAGAAAATGAAATATATTTTTAATTTATTTTTAATTGGAGGATAATTGCTTTACAGTAATATGTTGGTTTCTGCCATACATCAACAGGAATCTGTGATAGGTCCACATACAGCTCTTCCCTCTTGAACCTCCTCCCATCTCTCACCCCATCCCAGCCTTCTAGGTTGTCACAGAGCACAGGAGTTGAGCTCTGCATCATACAGCAAATTTCCACTGGCTGTTTTACTTATGGTAATGTATATGTTTCCCTGTTACTCTCTCCATTCGCCCCACCCTCTCCTTCCCCGACCATGTTTGTAAGTCTGTGACTCAGTTCAGTTCAGTCGCTCAGTTGTGTCTGACTCTCTGTGACCCCATGAATCGCAGCATGCCAGGCCTCCCTGTTCATCACCATGTCCTGGAGTTCACTCAGTCTCACGTCCATTGAGTCAGTGATGCCAGGCAGCCATCTTATCCTCTGTCGTCCCCTTCTCCTCCTGCCCCCAATCCCTCCCAGCATCCGTCTTTTCCTGTGAGTCAACACTTCGCATGAGGTGGCCAAAGTACTGGAGTTTCAGCTTCAGCATCATTCCTTCCAAAGAAATCCCAAAGCTGATTTCCTTCAGAATGGACTGGTTGGATCTCCTTGCAGTCCAAGGGACTCTCAAGAGTCTTCTCCAACACCACAGTTGAAAAGCATCAATTCTTTGGCGCTCAGCTTTCTTCACATCTCTTTCAGAATTTTCCACAGTTTATTGTGATCCACATAGTCAAAGGCTTTGGCATAGTCAATAAAGCAGAAATAGATGTTTTTCTGGAACTCTCTTGATTTTTCCATGATCCAGCAGATGTTGGCAATTTGATCTCTGGTTCCTCTGCCTTTTCTAAATCCAGCTTGAACATCTGAAAGTTCACAGTTTACGTATTGCTGAAGCCTGGCTTGGAGAATTTTGAACATTATTTTACTAGTGTGTGAGATGAGTGCAGTTGTGCGGTAGTTTGAGCATTCTTTGGCATTGCCTTTCTTTGGGATTGGAATGAAAACTGACCTTTTCCAGTCCTGTGGCCACTGCTGAGTTTTCCAAATTTGCTAGCATATCAAGTGCAGCACTTTCATAGCATCATCTTTCAGGATTTGAAATATCAGCTCAACTGGAATTCCATCACCTCCACTAGCTTTTTTCGTAGTGATGCTTCCTAAGGCCCACTTGACTTCACATTCCAGGATGTCTGGCCATTGCTGCCCTGCAAATAGCTTCATCAGTATCATCTTTCTAGATTCCATATATATGTATTAATATACAATATTTATTTTTCTTTCTGACTTCACTGTATAATAGGCTCTAGGTTTATCCACCTCATTACGACTGACTTAAATGCATTCTTTTTATGGCTGAGTAATATTCTTTTGTATGTATGCACTACAACTTCTTTATCCATTTATCTGTCAGTGGACATCTAGGTTGCGTCCATGTCCTAGCTGTTGCAAATAGTGCTGCAGTGAACACTGGGGTACATGTGTCTCTTTCAGTTATGATTTTCTTAGGATATATGCCCAGTAGAAGGATGGTTGGGTCATATAATAGCTCTATTTCTGGTTTTTTAAGAAATCTCCATACTATTCTGTACAGAGGCTATATCAGTTTACATTCCCAGCAACAGTGCTAGAGGTTTCCCTTTCCTCCACACTCTCTAGCATTGTTTGTAAATTAGAAAATGAGATATTTTGACATTTATAATAGTATCAGAAAATAACATGGTTTAATAAATCCAACAAGAGAAGTATAAAACCCATATGAAGAAAACAGTAAAAGTTTGTTGAGAGATATTAAGAAGTCTTAAATCGATGGAGAGATACATTCCAGTTCATGGGTTGGAAGAAGCAGTTTATAGAGATGTGACTGTTTCTAAAATTGAGCTGAACTTCACCACAGTCCTAACAGTGTTTTTGTTGTTTGCTTTTTTTTTTTTTAAGAATTTGACAGCTCTTGTTATAATTTACATGGGCATGCAAAGGGCTGAAAGTAGTTAAGACTTGAAGAATAATGTCAAAGCAGGAGAATTTGATTTACTAAATGTTGAGACTTTTATAAAATTATAATAATCACTCGTGGTAGTGATGCAAAGATAAACGGTCCAGTGAAAGGGTGGGGAGCCTGGAAACAGACCCACGTATTGTCAGTGCAGATCCGTGGGTAAGATGACAGTCTGTTAAATAAGTAGTGCTGGGACAATTGAGTGTCGATGTGAAATCGAATGAGATTGGGCTCCTGCCACATGCCATAGTGAAAAATGAATTCTACCTGGATTATATAATTAAATGTGAATGGCAAAACATTCTTATAAGAATACCTTCATGACCTTGGACGGGGGAAAGATTTCTTGAATAGGACACAGAAAGCGCTGACTATAAAAGAATTTAGAGGCTGAGGGATTTGAGTACATTAGCATTTAGAATAAATATGCAGGACTAATATTGGTGTTAAAAGTCGAGACTAGCTGTTGTCTCTTTGGGAGAGTGATCTGGGTGTGTGTTGGGGGCACAGATCAGGCTCCTAGGACGCTGGTAATATCTATCTTTACTGAACATATTACTGTTCAATATAAAGGGTTTTTCCTTAAAAAGGAAAGCTACTGGAAAATTATGTAAATTAAAATATCCAACAAAATGCTTATATCACAATATTAGAGAATCAGTAAGAGAAAGATAAATATTTCAGTAGTAAACTGGGGAAAGTAATTGAGCAGACGCTTCAGAAAAGGGGAATCCAAATGCTTATTTTTAAATGAAAAGGTGCTCAACTCCCATTAATCATTGGAAAAATATAATTAAAACTAGTTTGAGGACAAATTGAGAAAGTAACATTGACATATATGTAAATACTGTTATGTGTAAGATAGATAGCTGGTAGGAATCTGCTGTATTACACAGGGAGCCAAGTCTGCGGCTCTGTGATGACCCAGGGGTGGGGCCATGGGAAGTCCAAAAAGGAGGGGATAAATATATAATTATGGCTGATTCACATTCTTGTTCAGCAGAAACCAACACAACATTGTAAAGCGATTGTACTCCAGCTAAAAAACGTAAAAAAAAAACTAAGTTGGTGTTTCTCCACACCTCAATGGCTAAAAAGAAGAATCTGACAACTCCAAGCATTAGTGAGGATGTGGAACAATGGGAATTGTGCTAAGAGTAGAAATTGGCATACTCATTTTGGAAAATAGTTTGTAATTACATAGCAGACATGGAGGTACTACACCATGTGACTCAGTAATTCCTCCCTTTGAAAATGTGTGCTTATGTGGAGCAGAGCATGTGTCCAAGAATGTTTATAGCAGCAGCATTGTTAACAGTTTCAAAAAACTTGAAGCCTCTCAAATGCATATCAACAGAAGAATGGATACAAAAACTGTGGTATGTTTATACAACCAATATACTATACAGTTATAAAACAACAAATTATAGCTACTGACAGTTTGATAAATCTAAAGTTCAAAAGCAGGCAAAACATAATTATACAGGAATGCTTTTTAGTAGTGATTGTAAAGGATGGTGAGGAGGAATTCAAAAGAGCATTCGATGGGGAGAGAAGGGAGCTCCTGAGGTCATGCTTTAGTTTTTGACCTCAGTGGTGGTTACATGGATGCTTGCTTTCCAGCTTTTCATTAAGCTGTGCACTCATTTTATTTGCTTTTCTGAATATGTGTTAGATTTACAATTTAAAAATTTTTAAAGAATGGTTAAGTGGGCGCAATAAAGACCTTTTATCTTTAGTGTAAGAAAATCTGTGAATATTGAAAGTATGTTGAAATATGGCAAAATATTCCACGTGAGAAAGTTAATGTTACTTCTGAAATGGTATTAAATACTGGTGTGAATGTCCCCGTTTGGTTTTTTGCTTTTTATCTTTCTACCTTTTCATTAGCCAAAATTTTCTTTAACCAAGTAAAACTTGGTTAAAGTCACCAGTTAAGACTCTTGGATTTCTATAGTAATTTTCATGTCATAAAATTCCCTCATTGTAAGTGTATAGTTCAGTGACTTGATAAATCTGTAATATTGTGTGCATCTATCAGTTTGATCCAATTTGAGAACATTTTCATTGCCCTCTAAAATTCCCTCAAGCATGTTTGCAGTCACTAAATTATTTTGAATGTCGTAAGTTGATCGATTCATGTACTTCAAATACTTAATCATTAGCAGTAGGATAGGACTTCCCCGGTGGTCCAGTGGTTAAGAATCTGTCTGGCAGTGCAGAGGCCACGTGTCTGATCCCAGGTCTGGGAAGATCATGGAGCACCTAAGCCCATGCACCACAACTTCTGAAGCCCACACACCCTAGAGCCTGTGCTCTGCAGCAAGAGAAGTCAGTGCAGTGAGAAGCCCACACACCGCAGCTAGAGAGTAGCCCCGCTCCCACAACCAGAGAAAGCCAGCATGCAGGATGAGGACCCAACACAGCCAAAAGTAAACAGATGGAGAATTGTTTTAATCTTTAAAAATAAAAGCAGGATAACACATTGTTGGATAGAAATGTGAAGAATGTCAGCTAATGTCCTTTATAAATGTTAGGTTGTATAGTTTTTGGTACTGTATACATATTAAAGTCAACTTTTGTTTGCATTTGTTGCTCATCAGTTATTTGAAATAAATGAACAAACTGTACAGGTGATTTCTTTCTTAATATTATTTTCTCTGTGGGGAATGCTCTTATGTGATTTTGGGTGGTTTTTCAGTGTTAAAAACTTTACTCAATTTGTAGAAAAGATTTCAAACATACAGTTGCTCTTGTGGTTTTATGTAACATTCTCAGCAGGACTGATTTCAGACAGAATAGATCATAAAGAATAGGATGAAGAAAGCAGTGGGAAATGAGACTGTCAAGTTACTCAATTAAATGTATAAATATTAAGTTATAAGTTATTTCTTCAATTAATAATAAATGATTTTTTGATTGATTCTAGTATTTTTCAAGCTTTAGGAAAATGTAACAAATGTTTAAAAAGCTTTTTCTGTCTTTGTTCTACCACTTCACATTGAAAGATGGGATGTATTATATATAGGAGTAAATATAAATTGT